>QOVD01003867.1:0-19908 GCA_003521225.1 Tuber microsphaerosporum | reverse complement strand
GCCCTAAGTTTGATCCAAGAATGGGGGCGGGGGAGGGAAAGAAGGGTTTACACTGCTGAGTCGATTCTAACATTGGTGAAAGATCACGTCTGGAAAAATTCATCATACTAAACCGGTATCATCCGCCACCGGATATCAAATCGATTACATTTAGACCCTACTCGAACATCAATCTTTTCCAGACAATGTTTGCTCGCCAGATCATGACAAAAGGCTTCAAGCCTTCTCTTAACCCCACCGCAGCTGGCCGTCTTGGCTTCGGCAATATGAGGGGTCTGGCTACCATCACCGGTAGTACCGGTAGACAAATGCCGCAACCCACTAGGGAAAGGAGCACTCCAGTCAGTCATGATCGCGCAACCTTTACTATCAGGGTATTACCACCTTCCCCGCCATCTACGGGAGCAATTTGATTCTGATGAGTTTTAGAACGGTCCTATCTTTCATGGAAAGTCGTTCGGAGCTCGCACCAACACCTCCGGGGAAGCCGTCTTCTCCACTGCTCTGGTCGGATATCCCGAATCCATGACGGACCCATCCTATCGTGGGCAGATTCTCGTCTTCACCCAACCGCTTATCGGAAACTACGGCGTTCCCTCCGCCGCTAGGGATGAGCACGGGTTGTTGAAGTATTTTGAATCTCCCAACATTCAGGCTATCGGAATTGTGGTTGCCGATGCCGCGCTCAAGTACTCGCATTGGACTGCTGTTGAGTCGTTGGGCGATTGGTGTGCCCGTGAGGGTGTTCCCGCTATCACCGGCGTTGATACTAGAGCAATTGTTACCTACCTCCGGGAGCAGGGTTCCTCGTTGGCCAGAATCACCATTGGCGAGGAGTACGACGCCGACCAGGACGAGGCTTTTACCGATCCCGAACAGATCAATCTGGTTGAGAAGGTGTCTACCAAGGCTCCGTTCCATGTTTCGAGCAGCAGCGGCGACTTGCACGTTGCTGTTATCGACTGCGGTGTCAAGGAGAATATCTTGAGGAGTATGGTTGGCAGGGGTGCAAGTGTTACTTGCTTCCCATGGGATTATCCCATTCACAAATACGCTCACCACTTTGACGGTGTTTTCGTGTTTGTTTCCCCCCTTTCTTGTTTCCTCTAGAACCAATCGCTGATAATACATTAGCTCCAATGGACCCGGTGACCCAACCCATTGCCAGAAAACCGTCTACCATCTTGGCAAGTTGATGGAGAAGTACAATGGCCCTATCATGGGCATCTGCCTTGGACATCAGCTGCTAGCCCTAGCCGCTGGTGCCAAAACCATTAAGTTGAAGTACGGCAATCGTGCGCACAACATTCCTGCCTTGGATCTCTCTACCGGAAGATGCCACATCACCTCACAAAATCACGGTTATGCGGTTGATATTAAGACTCTCCCCTCCTCCGACTGGAAGGAATACTTTGTCAACTTGAACGACGGATCCAATGAGGGCATGATCCATACCTCTCGCCCCATCATGTCCACTCAATTCCACCCTGAGGCTAAGGGTGGCCCATTGGACTCTAGCTTCCTCTTTGACTCTTATCTCCAGCAGGTTGCCGACTACAAGGCTGAGCAAGCTCGTTTCGAGCCTTCCAGGGGCGGACGTCCTAACACCTTGTTGGTTGACCTTCTGAGCAAACAGCGTGTTGGTGTAGTTCCTGAGAACGTGTTGGCTACTCTCAGTAGGAAGACAGAGGCTGCTAAGAATAACATTGCTAACAAGAGCGTGGCTACTCCGGCTACTCCGGCTGCTCCGGCTGCTTAAACGTTCTTTATCCATTTGGGCTCTGGTTAGGATGGTTTGGGGCATTTGGTGGAAGCCATTGGTGTATTTTTTACGTTTGGTGTTATGTGATGGGATAAAATTGGGGACTGAGTGTACTCGGAGGGTTCATTGAAATCGGAAAACATCACCCTTAGGCACAGAGATTTGTACGGGATCGGCAAAAATAGTTTTCCGATTTTCACCGGACCCCCTCGAGTAGGTGAAATCAAATTGAGTTTTTTTCTTTTTCTGAGGATCATGCATACGCTGAACGGCATGTGAAGTGCTGTATGCCTATTCATCAAATATTCCTTCCGACGCCTTTGAATCATTACGTTTCCCATAAGTGAACTCGATGGGTTAGGGTCAGGGTTTGTTTAGCACTTAGGAAATCTATCCGTAACACAGGTTTTATGGCACTGAGCCTAATACTCGAGTAGTAATCGGATAGAAAAAACTCTAAGACTTGGTATAGTAGTAGTGCTCAAAACGCTGCAAAATCTGTACTGCCCATCATGAATGTGACAGAAATGACTTAAAGTAGGGTTGCTGAACCGTACTCGAGCAATAGATCTGGTTATGACTACTCGAATAGGGCATTACAGTATTCTAGGTTGTAAACCGGATTGGAGGGCCTCAGCGGTTTAAGGGATAAAGCGTGTCCGGTCTAATAACTCGGCCCAAAATCAGACGAGTGATGGATTGATACACCATATTTATTATAAGCTGATAACTTTCTTCCCCTTCTTGCTGGTATAACGAGCTGATATTACGAGAGAGGCAAGTAATAGGTCCTCCTCCTTCAGGGTATTTGCTGTGTCCTGAGGTTGGCATTCTCTCTACGAACCCTTTCTAGTAGTGGTTCCCGAGCTATATTTGTTAACCTAGAGCTAAAGTTAAGTTTATATTATTTGTATTCATTTCTACTTGGACTTCCAAGATATCCACAGTTTGAATATCATCCATGAATTCCCCCAGAGTATCGATCACTACAGAAGGTATTATAACTTGGTACTCCGCGACTCGAGACGGAACACCTCGTCAATACAGCAGCTATCATGATAATACCGTAGTCGAACTATCTACAGAACACACGTAGATCACTTTTTTCAGAACTCTTTTTTATCACCACACTCGAGTTGTCGCTGATTCCCCTTTATGAGAACTGTAGTCTCCGGAACACTTCTATGATACTGTAGAAATAGCGAGTACTATACCGGTAGTGGTTGCCCTCCTCCCAATTAGACTATCATATAATACAAGTTGAAGAGGTAACTTAAACGAGTACCAGTAATGGGCACCAGATCCTATACGGTAATTAATTATTTGGCTTACAAGGGTACCGGTACTGCGCTATGTTGCGGTTGGTTGGTTACGATAGTTGGTTGGTCGGTCCTTTCAGTGAGTTATTCTCTTGGGAATTATGCTTCATCGGGTGACGTTTTCTTGTTACGAGAGAATCTGAACGTATTTTACCATGAATTATGGCGGAATTTTTTTTCTTTTTGATCGATCGTGGAACCTGTCGTGAAGATTGGGTCGGCTATTTCGTGCTTGTATCTCTCCCCTTAAGTATCCCGGATATAAGTCAAGTATATCATCGATAGCAAAACCGGTAGCAGCTGTGGATAATTTGTTGCAGTAGGGTCACCATATCGAATCCGATTCTTGGAATGCCTTCAGCCTCACCAGTACACCTTCAGCGAACCTCCCATCACGCCGGAGCCCAATCTAGCACACGTCTTGGCAACAGCAACCCAAAGGGAATTCCCTCCTAGCCTTGTTTTTCTATTCCACATAACTCGCTTCCTCCGGACCTCTCTTTGCTCCATCCTCACCCCCCCCCTTCTCATACCTCCTAACACTCAACGCTCAACACCCAATCATCAATTCCTTAAAGCCTGCAACGAATACAACAAACGCAAGAAAACAATTTACGCGCAGAGACATGCTCGACCCTACCACCTTCTCGTCGCTCAAGGTGACAGAGTTAAAGGCCGAGTTAAGAAAGCGCGGTCTACCCGTCGGAGGTTTGAAGCAAGCGCTTGTAGAAAGGCTAGCTGAACAAGTTATTCAGGAGCAGGAGCAGGAGCGCGCGGCGGCGGCGGCAGAGGCAGAAGCGATAGCACAAACAGAGGAGGAGGAGGAAGTAGCAGTTGAGGAACAGCAGGGAGAGGAGGTGGTGAACGGAGATGATGGAGTCGCGCCGGAACCTCAACCGGAGCCCCAGCCTGAACCTCAACCGGAGGTAGTCGAGGAGAAAAAGGAGGTTGTTCCTTTTCCCCAGGCAACACCAGAAGCGATTGTTGTCGAGACTACGCAAACTGTGGTGATTGAGGAAAATGTTGTAGAACCGGAGGCTGTCCAAGAGGAGGAGGCTCCAAGACCTGAGGCTCCGACCGAAGTTGAACCTGCTGCGATCGAAATAGCTCTTGAACCTGCACCTAAGCCAGAGACCGAAGTTGTTGTCGCTACGGAAGTCATGGAGGAGGTGGTGGTTTCTCAGGAGAAGGTTGTGGAACCGGAGGTTATCGAGAGAGCTTCGGACCCTGAAGCCAGGCTTGGGGTTGATCTGGTGGAAACTGGGATTCTTAAGAAAGTTACAGAGGAGGAAGCTGGTGAATTGGCTGCAGAGCCCGAAGCCAAATTTGAGGATGAGACGGTAGAAAAGGCAGCTTTAGAAGAAGTCACGATCAAGACTGAGATTGCTTCGGATGAGACACCTGAGACTGGGCCGGTTATTGGAAAGAAGGAAGAGACTCCCGCTGCTGGACAGTTGATTTCGGAATTTAGACAAGGGGCTGAAATGGAGCGAGTGAAGCCGGAAGAGCCGGTCGTTGCTGCTGCTAAAGAGCCCGTTTGTGAAATAGCGAGGGATGAGGATTCAAAGATGGTTGATGTATCGTCACATTCTCCACCTGTTGAAAAAATCATACCAGAGCCGACCCCAACCCAAGGTGACACTGCCGCAGAATCTACTTCGAAAACAGACCTTCATCAAGCATCTATCGACCTAATGGATACAAGCGAAGACATCCGTAAGCGTAAGCGCCACTCAATACCCCCAACCCCCTCCTCGGCACGTGTCGACGAGCCCGAGAACCAACGGTCGGATGAGGGCACGGTCTCAAAGAAACCCCGGCGGGACTCTACAGAAAACCAACCCCAACGCACACGTCCTAAATACGCTCGCTTCAAAGGCCTCTTCAATGACTCCTCTAGTACCGCCACTACAAACAATCCTCCGTCTACTTCTCACCACTACAACCAAGCAACTGACCAAGCAATGAATCAATCGACCACTCAAATGGAGGATGAGGATGACACTCCCATCCCGCCTTCAATCCACCCGGCTACCCGGGCGCTCTACATCCGCAACTTCGCCCGTCCGCTCAGCGAACCGGCCTTGAAAGCTCACCTCACCGCCCTCGCCTCTACTCCTTCCTCTACTTCCACCGCTACAACTAGCCAGCCGTCAGAGTCCCCGATAGAGTACCTGTACCTCGACACCATCAAAACTCACGCTCTAATTATCTTCACCACCCTCACCGCCGCAACGCGTGTGCGTGTCGGAATCCACACAAAGATCTGGCCGAACGAACGTTCTAGGAAACCACTCTGGGCGGACTTTGTTCCCGAGGAATCGGTTGCAGGGTGGGTTGACAGGGAGAAGCAACGTGGTTCTGGAGCTCGTTGGGAGGTCATTTACGACCGTGAAGCCGGCGAAGGCGGGGTTCGTGCCGAGCTGGAAGAGGTTGGGGGCAGAAGAAGAGTCGGTCACGGTGGGAATGTCGGAGTAGAAGTTTTGGGGGCACCGACGGGACCGAGAGGAGAGAGGAGGAGTGCCCAGATTGCGGAAAGAGAGTTTGGTTCGTTGTGCCTTATCTACCCCTTGCTTTTGCTTTTTTTGCTTTTACCACTTCCTCGGGAAACTATAATAAAATTTAAGCCTTCCCCGGACATTCTTCCACTTGCTAACTTTACTTCTCCTTTCATTTTTCTACAGGTGCTCGAACTATCGCCCCCAACTTCGCTACCGCAGCCGCCGATTCCACCACCATCAGCAGCACAACCCAGCGCACCACTGGCGGTGGCGGAAGGGTCGTGGTTAAGGACCTCGACCAACTCTTCCGCTCCACCACCACCAAGCCGAAACTATACTGGATGCCTGTAGACCCGGACATTTCTAGGGAACGCCTGGCAGCGTACGAGCGCGGTCGTGGCAACGGTGATCCTGACAATGCTGGGGCTAGTAGTTCTAGGAGACGTCGTTGAACATTTTCAGGCTCTTTTTTTTTTTTTTTTCGTTCTTGCTCGGTCCGGTCTTGACTTTTCATTCGCATGACAGCTACGGGTTTCTTTCTTTCTTTCCTTATCTCTCAATTGGGAAGGGGGGGGACTGGTTTCTAACTATAAAAACGGGTTGTTCTACTCTTCGATACTCTTGTTTTGTGGTTCTTTTTCGTTTCTTAAAGTAGTTCGGATTTGTTGTTTCTTTGCTTGCTTGCTTGCTTGCGGAGGCCCCTTGATGGAGATGTTCGAAGGAAAGCCTTTTCTACCTCTCGAAAACGGAATATGGAATGGAACGTCTAACGAAGTTGGGAGAGAATAGGCAATGGAGAGTACGATGACAAAAATGTTGTGGGAGTGTATCAATAGTTTCTTTTTTTTTTTCTTTGCTTTTTTTTCCCGGGTGGTATCATACGTTTTCTTTTTTATACTTTCTTCCTCTTCTTTGCTTTTACAAGTACCTGTGAAGTACGGTAGCATCATGGCTTGAGTAAAAGATGGCCACCAACGGGAGTGCTAAGAGAAGAAGGGAAAAAAATGTCAGACGGAATACATTATTTTTCTTATAATACTTGGCTGCTTGCTTGCCTTCCTTTTTTATATCATATTATCATAACTTTTCATTCGCGGGGTTATATCGTGGCTCTATCATATTGAAAAATTGGGCTGGGATTTTCTTTTTCTTTTCTCCCCTTCTTTCTTTTGCCCTTCCTTTGCTTAAATTCCTGCGAACAAACAAACAAACAAAGAAGGTTGGCTAGTATGAGTCTATCTATCGTGAGGATGGATGGATGGATGGATGGATGGATAGAGCAAGTAGACAGAATGAAATGAAGTATCAGAAGTAGAAATAAAACATGAGTGGAAGCTATGTATTGTGTTGTACTTTTGTGACCGTTTCCCCCCCTCAGATATGTGAGCAACGAGTACTAATGAAGGGTCCAGGGGCCTTAGAGAGAGAGAAAGGAGTAAAAGATGAGGTACAGCGGTATAGGATACAGGATTATTAGATAGCGCCTAATTCCTTCAATCGTGAGATTAAGCCGTCCACCGAGTCGACTTTTCCACCACCTTGACGTGGGGGTGGTTCTAGTACTTTTAGTTAGTCAAGGGAAAGGGGAAAATGCAGGGGGAGGGCGGAAGGGGGAATGAATATATACCGACGACTTCCAAGGTCTCCAACCTCTTCCCGAAATCCACATTGAAGTCCGCCAATGTCTTTTTCTCCATCGGTTTCTTCTTCGCTTTCATGATACCCGGGAGTGTAGCGTAGCGCCTATTATTATAACCAACAATTCCAAGTCAACAACCCCCCTCTCACTCTCACTCTCTCACCCATAACAGGAGAATTAGGGAGACTCCTTACGGCTCATTGAGTCTCAAATCCGTCGTGACCACCGCAGGCAACTTCACCCTAACCACCTCCTCCCCACCATCCACCTCCTTGGTAACGACAACTTCATCCCCCTGCACCTCCACCTTCGCAGCCTGCGTAGCCTGCCCCCACCCCAACAGCCCAGCAAGCATCTGCCCAGTCTGTCCAGAGTCATCGTCGATACTCTGTTTCCCACAGATAACCATGTTGCACCCCTCCTTGTGCACGACCTCCCTCAGCAACTTGGCCACAGCGAGCGGCTCCAGATCGCCCCCCCCCTCCTCCTCCGGCCGGTTCTCGTCGAGTTCTACGAGGAGTGCACGGTCCGCGCCCATTGCCATGGCGGTGCGCAGCGTGTCGGCTGCCTTGGCTGGACCGGCGGAGAAGGCGAGGATATCCTGCACCGCACCTTTGTTGCGCTCCCGCAAGCGCACGGATTCTTCGATGGAGAGCTCGTCGAAGGGGTTCATGGACATTTTCACGCCCGAGGTCACCACGGCGGTCTTTGTGGCGTTGACGCGGGGTTTTACCTTTGTTTTTTTTCCGGTTTTCGTTAATTTTTAGTTAAGGGTTGGGCTTTTGTAAAGAAAGAGTTGAATTAATGGGGGGGGGGGAGGTACGGCGTAGTCTATGACCCGCTTTATTGGGACGAGGATACGGAGGGAGGTCATGGTTGAGTATTGTTATTGTATTTGCGGTTTGTCGCCGAGGAATTGAGTCAAGAGAACAGAGGTGTGTGGTGAGGACGATGGAAGCTGGAGGCTGGGAGTCGAGTATGATGTGTAAATTTGCTTGAGGTTCAGATCGGCATGTGTCGGGAGTGTAAGGTCAAAGGTGGGATATCACGTGTTTTGCCCTCCCACCTCTGAACCTAACCCAAGTAATTGGGTTTTCTTCCCCATCTCATTCAGGAACGGGCGTACCGTACCTAGGAGCAGACACCGCCGTAAAGTACGTACAAATAAGTCTCGGAGAATTTCCTGTTAGAAAACATCACAATTTCTTACAACCTGTTCCCCTCATATTACCGTTCCATACCCTCAAGAATCATCACAGTCAATCACTCGCTAATCTAATAAAACAAAACAAAACGAAAGACTCCGTCCAATAGAACCCCGTTATGATATTCCCAGGCAGAAAAGGTAATCTATGGTTGCTACAAACTAAAAGTTACTGGGGTAATTTCCGAAAGGAGCCGAACCACCACCACTATTCTCGCGTCTCCCCCTCCTCGCAGGGTCTTTGGGCAGCCCGTAGTTCTCCCAAACAGCTGGCTCACCGGCAGTACCTGAGCCCCCCATCCTCATGTTTGTTCTATTGGTCGCCTCGATTCCAGCAAATTTCTTACCAACACCACGTGCTTCTTCAATGCTCCTTGTTAGGACCCCCAGCAGTGCCACGAGATGCACGTCGGATTGCTCCGCAAGCTGTTCCCGACGGAATGCACCGGCATCGGCCGGCGTGAGCAGTGGGAGACGGGAATGTGTGAGAGATTTCAAAGCGCGGAGGAGCTGGTGGTTTGGTTTGTCGTGAGGGGGGTTAGAGAGATAGTTTGTCAGAAGGCGAATCCGGGAGTGAAGCATGCGAATGGCGTTCGCCTTAGCAGTTAGGTTTGCCAACACTGCCCATCTATCAATACCACTTATACTGACGATAGCCGTAGTAGAGGAGGAAGAAAAAACTTACATTCATCATTCTGAGTCCCCACGTTCAATTTGTCCTCGGCCTCCTCTCCAGCCCTCTCCCCCCTATCTCTCTCCTTTCCTTTCCCTTTAATCATCTCAGCAAATTCATCTGCAAGCTTAATCTTCTTAGCATCCTTCGGAACAACTTTCCCCTCAGTTGTGCTCTCCAATCCTGAAGCCTCAGCCGTAGCGTTACCAAAACCACCTTTGGCAACAAAGTCCACACCAATCATCTCAGCCTCGCCTGTCTCGATGGTATACTTCAACGGCACAAACTTAAGTTTCAGCATACTCTCAACAGTCCCAGCAGCAGCCGCATCCTCGGTTTCGATAATGGACTCGTAAATCCCCAACGGAAGTCTTCCGCCGCCACCACCAGATGCGTTTGGAGCAGGATTGAGGCAGAGGATAATCGCCGACTCGTTGTAGTTTAGCATCTTCTGATGAATAGGAACCATATACAGTGATGGAGCGAACGTAGGTGAGGTAGTAGTTGTAAACCAGCCGAGCAGATCAAGTTTTGGGTGGGTTTCCTTGACTTTTTTTATTTTTAATTTCCCACATTAGTAAACCAATAGAGACCAGGAGGCTAAGAATGGGGGCTCACAGAGCTTAAGTTTGTTGTCAAACCATTCTTCGTCAATCCTAACCTGATCCTTATCCACCAAAGCGATAATTTCATACGCATGTTCGATGGCAATATCTCGACCTTCCTGGGTGCCCAGAAGCGCACCTACCATCGGCCCAGTCTGTTTTCTGAGTGTGTGCCTTGTAATGTAATCTGAAATGGTTAAGAGTGCTAGCGGGTGTAGAGCAATCTGCAGCCCTGAGGTGGAGGGGTGAGTTGAAATGAGGGAATCATCTCCGGTTTCAGCCATGGCTATGATTGCTATTGCCCTCTTATTATTGTGATGGTGAAAAGTTGAATGTGGTTGTTGGGACGAGCTCCTGGAAGCTCTGTTGGTGGGGAGCGTGGGGGATGAATAAGCTGACGCGTGCTTATATAACATGAAACAACGGTTCAGGGTCTAGGGTTTTTGCTGCGTGAGTGACGTAAGCATTTGATTCTCACTCGCGATCGGCTTGTCTTGAGAAAAGATAGTTTGCGATTGAATTAGAGACGCATAGCCCACACAAGTACAAGCACTAAATCATTACTAGGAAGTGGTAGCGGCAGCACATAGTGCTAGAAGTAATAGCAGTAGTGGCGGTATGAGCACAATGCTCAAACTACAATAGATGACCACTAAACCGAAGGAGGGGATAAAAAAGGACCCAATGAAAGAAAACGAAAGGCTGAAAATAATTAAAATTGAATCAACATTAAAAATCAGCCTCTTGTCCGGGGGACAAACTAGTTAATCCCTGATTCCATTCGGGTGACGGTGTCCAGGCTAAAAAGCTGTTAAATTCAACATGAAACAAGGTGACATCTCCCACGAGTTTGGACAATCCTGAGAGCCGCCCAACGCCCTCACATACTCTCCACTTGAGGAGGGATAAGGGATCCCCACACGTGCGAAACATAGCTTCCCCAAAAGCTTCTGCGTGTGTGATGTTTTGTATAGGTTCGGCAATGGCGCCGGAAAAAGGTTGAAATACAAAACAAGTGCAGTAAAAATGCATTTGAACAGTTGAGTATGAAATAAAGCTCGATGTAAAGTTCAGTAGGCCCCAATCTGAAATTTGCGTATGGGCGATCTGACATTCCAAGGGTCTCTCAACCCCACATAGACCCTTCCAACATCAATTGCTGCGGTCGATTGGGGAGCATGCGCTGGAAGGTTTTTTGTATATCGAGCTCGCCCGATTCCCCCCTTCGCTGATATCGGGGGCCATATAATGCGAGGTGGGTAGCCCGGCGACTATGGTGGGGTATTAGATGGGCTAGAATGCTTACAGTTGTCTTACGGGAGGAAAACTTACGCCGGGCTCGTCCTCCCAGCCTTCCGTATCAAATTCGTCGACAGATCCAGTACTAACCGGGGAGGAGATATCGCCGAGAGGCTCGTTTATACACGAGAGTGCGTATTCTGCGGGTCTGATAAACCACCCCGCGCACTCCTCATCACAAACCCTCCAATTGTGAAATCGCAACGGCTTCCTCCCTATCAATCCCCACCCTCCCTTTGGTTTGATCATCTCAATGATACCCAAACGAACCAAATCCTCGAAACGGGTCTTACCCCTAACACTCCATATCTTGAGAATATCCATCCCATACAACAGCCTATCGATCATCAAGGACTTTACCCTCTCTTCAAGTCTTTGCAGCCCCAACACCTCCTCGATTGCCTCTTTTAATTTATCGTAAACTTCCACCATCTCCATAATTCCCCAGTTGGTATAAGAGCTTCTCAGCCAGTCTCCGATTTTCCTGCTCGCATCAAACCCACCGCAACTATTTCGAAGGGAATTATATTTCGATGCACACTTGACCAGGCCACGGGCCCCAACCCCATAATCTTGCTCGGTCCCTCCTAGTAACTGTAGCAATCTCTCGACACTCTCCCCACCGTGTTCCTCATCCCTGAGCCTTTGCAGGACAGGAACTTCGGACATCCAATTTAGCTTGCGATCTCGGCTGTGCACCAGCGAGGGTGGGGGCCCGCAGCGGTCCCAGTTGGCGGTATGAGTAATAATACCATACTGAACCCTGAGTGCTTCGATAACAATCACTTCCGCTCTGGACAGCAAGAAGTTGCGGAAGGCGGGGGATTCTGAGGCGAAATCGATGAGAGCACGGGTGCTCATTCGTGCAGCGAGGTTTAACTGGCTCGAGGGGGAAAGCGCAGTGAACGCGAATGCTTGTGAAGATACACCGTGAGACATTTTGATGGATAGCGGTTGTGAATACCAAAGATGGGTTTTAGAGAGAGAGTATGTCAGCATGAAGATTGGGCCTTTAGAGCTCTGCCGAATTTAAGGTGTTGTCCCTCCGAGGAGACGAGCGATGACATCAGGGCCATTGAAAGGCAACCGGCGGACCAGCCCGGTGTCCTGAGTCCTTTATCACTACCGGTACGATAGGTGCAGTTACCGGTATCGGAGAAACATAGAGTTAAACTATCCCTAAAATTGAGGCTAATCCTAGAAGTCCCAGAGGGATGGGTTAAGTTCCTAATTCATGGCCTGCCACTCGTTCCGGCCATCCATCAACGATTCGCCATCTGAGACATCCGACCACATCCTCACGCGAAGGTCCCACGTTAAACCGCTGGTATGATACCTTGGCATTGAAACTCGGAATCGGGCACCAATATGTCGGGAATGACATCGCGGAAGTTGAACACGGAAGCGACAGCGCCACCGTCTAACTTTCTCTCCAAGTAAATTAGGTTTCCGGGTGCGTTTAGCCCTTCCCCTGCGCGGTGTGCACACATTCTGGAAAGGACCATAGCGCTACTGGTGCTGCACCGACTCTCAGCTATAAACATGTGGAATCGATCATTAGGGCAAGCAGGTCACCTTTAGGTGCACAAACCCGCCCCCTAGTGAAATGCCAAACACATGGGGAACCGGAAGAGTGCTAATTCAGATTCCCGATGTTTTGTCATTGTTACTACTAACGGCACAAAGCTAGGTATTAAATAACAGTAGGAGAGACCGGAACATCTCACAATGGGAACCGCTTTCGATCTCTTTGCAGTTGGTAGCGTGGTAGTTAAGGAATGCCTACCGGCACTCGAGCATGCTCCCATCACCCTCGGGTGATTTTTCGCACTGCAACACAATACTGTGCCTTTGTGGGCCACGCGTTGGCGCTCTATCACAGCGTTGCCCCATCATGCTGTACTGGAGGTCGACCGTCCAGCCTATTGGTTTGCTTTATTCTAGGATGGACGGGAGTCGTCTGTGCTGCAATGGGTGACGGGAGAGGAAAAGAGATCCCGTCAAATGGTATGCACAACGTCAGGTTGACTACCGGTGCTCGGAGACCAACTCGACATCAGTGCTCCGGGACAGGGGGGACTATTGGCCAACGCACCTTCGAATTTAGTACCTTATGCGAATTTGTATTCTTGGAAGGCATGTACTCGAGTATCGGAGTGTGGAGTTCAATGCTAAAATTGGCGAAAAAAAAGTACCGGACTTCGGTAGAGGAGCCGATGTGCGCTGTAGTGCTATTACCCATCTACCGTTAATAACTTGGTAGTGGATGTCAGTAGTGTAGAGCATCTAGGTACCGGCACGACTCCTGTACTGTACTGCACTTGTCAGGGAGATAGTTTCCTTTACCGACATCAGAATAGACTTTTTGAACCCACACCACAACAGCGCAAGCTGCAACGGAGATCTAAATACTGAGGCATAACGCCTTGTGGTGAGCATGGCAAGTTATTTACCAATATCATAACCAGCTACACAAGACATGGACACTACCGGTACTTGATTGGCGGTGGTGGAGCTGTGTTGTAGGGTTGACGGTATTGTGCTTCGTGCAATGGGGTAGTATTAAGTTAGGGGTACTATAGACTAAGCGCTTACCCAATGGTAGCTGACAAGAGATTGTAATAAGGGACGGGTAGCTATCTGTTGGCTCTTCCCCTCTACCTGTTCCTTATCGATAAGCATAAAAAGCAGGTTTGATAAGATAATCAAACCTCTCTGCCCCCTTGATTAACCACAACCTGTCCAGCAGAGTACTCGGGTAAGGGTAAAGTATTAGGACAACCTGTTGTCCGAGTGTAATTGCTTTACTTGGAGAATGAGGTTCGAGACTTCGAGTTGGGTATTCCAGTGAGCTTTTAATTTAGATCCCGGATGCTTGGGTAATACGGTATCTAGTAGCAGTTGATGCCTTTTCTGGGGGTTTGCGCGATTCTGTCACTGTTTCATTCCCATACAAACTCCCTGTACTCGAGTGAGTCCCAATACTTTACCCCTACCCGTAGAACCGTCAGCCTCGAGGATCCTTACTTGCATCGAAGTAAGGCATTTAGGGCTTCGGATATGGGCGAACATAACCGGTGTCGGAACGAGGCGAAAAATCTCGACAAAAAAAAAAAGCAAAAGGTTAGTCTCGAGGAGAGATATTCCTCAAACGGCAAAAAGTTCCCTCACCATAAGAATCCCCATTAGTATTTTTTTCGCCCTCATTTTTTCATTGCTGTATGATACCTTAAATTTACCCCCCCTCCTCCCTTGATTTTACCATTCACTTTCCTTGCACTTTCTATCCCCACATCACATGATAGTTGAAAAAAAAATGTAAAAAAAAATGTAAAGAAAGAATGTGAAAAATATGTGCGAGGTATCATTGTGGTGGAATCCAGTGGTATCTATGATATGAGATCCGCGTAGCCTTCGATGTGGTGCTGGCCAAGAAGCGGAATATTGAGCCCTTATGGGAAGGAGGGGGAGGTGTGTGGTGGGATCAGATACTCGAGCAGAGGGAGAGAAATGGGAACAAGACTTCAAAGCTAAGCTCTAGAAAGGCAAAAAAATACGGGCTGCTGGGATGTGATTGGCTCGCTAGGAGAAGCGAGATCAACCCTTGGATTGTAGGCTTACCCGACGGACGAGTGGGGGAGGGGATGGTCAGGATGCTGTACCGCACTGCTCCGGTACTTTGCACCCTGACAATGTTTTCCATGTATCGCAAAGTCCCCTCCTGAGATCTCCGACTTCCTGCCTAAGTTACCGCCATTGGTGCGGTGCTGCTGCTCGGCTCTTTCGTCTTGTGGGGAATTGAGGGGAGGCAGTAAGGAGGAGAAGAGAAAGATTAGTATCAAGTCTTGAATCTGGCGATACTTCTCTTTCTCTCTATCATATGCAAGTTACTCCTTTTCAAACGACATATCTGCCCCCTTTTCTTCTTCATCTTAGATGAGATACCGTGAAGGCAGCCCTCCCCCGCGCACCCTCTCACCAAATTACTATTACTCTCGCTTTGGTCATTAGGTGGCTTGTGGTTGGCTGATCATCTGCTCCACTGTGGATAATAGCAAGAGGAAGTTCTCGCATCTATCGAGATACTGTAGGCAGTCCCCATACGAAACCAAGCGGGCCCGAAAAGAAAAATAAATAAATAGAGCCTACAAGGAGGTAATTGCACCAGAAAGAAGGAATTGAGCAAATTGAAGGCGTAGCCTCTTCGTCTGGATAAGAAGGTGCAAGGGGTGGGTAGGAGAACAGAGTTAGACGAAGGTCCAACTATTCTCTCTCTCTCTTAGGCCCCATCGTGCAAATCGGGAAAGGTCAAGAAAGAGGTTACCCTAAAAGGGAGAAAAAAATAAAAAATAAAAAATAAAAAATAAAAAACGATCTATAGTCCAAGCTGTGAAGGACGATTAGAGGCTGCTTTCGAGCATCCCTCTATCTTGAACAGCTCACTCCACGCCCGGCAGTTTAAAAAGAAGGGCAGTCCCCTACGCTTGCGTGGATCAAGTAAGGGCGAGAGGGGAGCAAAGCAGTTTGATTTGATTTCGTGTGTGGATCCTTCAGCACTCACCTCCTCATACTCCCTTCCCCCTCCTCCTAAGCCTCTTCGCTCTCTGAACTTCACCATTCTTCCATACTTCCCGGAGGAGGAACACTAGACGAACAGCTGGGGAACAAACCTGCGGTTTCCCCCTAGCACATTAGGCACGAATACTTGCCCTCAATTTCTATTCTCACGGGAATAATAATTTTGCCGGGTTGGGTCATATAGAAGGTGTGCTAGGGAAACTTATATCAAAACTCAACATTTTCCACTCCCTCTCGTCGGAGGAAGCGGTTACAAACAGTGCTCCCAATCCTGCCCCTCTCCAATCCCTCTAACTGCCAGTTCTGGCTTGCAATTTCTTTCCTTTCCCCCACTATTCACCTTCCCTTCCTGCCCTCCTCCTTCTCTCCAACATTCCCTCCTCCCTACCGTCCCTTGAGTTTTCCAATACTACGAACCCGAGGTACCTACCCGCCGGGAAGCACTCAACGAAAAGTGTAAAAATTTATCGTTGATTCCCACGCTTTGAAATGCCGGACACAACGCTTTACGGCATCGTGGGTATCATGGTGGTGGCGGGTGTGCTGTACCTATCCTACAGCCGCCGAACCGCCCCGCCTTTCTCTTTAGCAGACAGAGGCCGTCGAACCCCTGTTGAAACCGCCGGCACTCCACCACGCTCGTTGACACCTAACCTTGCTTCCGAGAAGGATGTCAAAATTGAGGATATCGCTAGACCTGAAGATGTTTCAGGGTACTCCTTCCCCCAACCCACTGCCCCGATCCCGAATAGGAGGAAGCCCTCAATCACGGCTCTTATGACCAATCTTTTACCGACATCACGGCGTGGCTCTATAGCTTCGCCCTTCACGAGCACTACCACTGATGGTGAAGGAAGTGCCTTCCCGCCTGTCGTTAACCGCTCAAAAGAAGAGATTGAGAGCTACGGCGACTTCCCGGATTACGCTGCTTTGACTGGGGTCAGACTGCCGGCCCCTTATATGGAGTTTGATATTAAAAAGGCACTACCGAGACCTTACCGGCCATTCCGCTGGGCGTATCATCAGACTATGTGTATGTTTCCTTGCTCCCTGAACCCTAGCCCTGCGTATTTTTGTTTCACTGAGGTGGACCAAGACCTCGTTTCCGTTGTGCTGGGACCCGGCTTAGAGGTCCGGGTTGTTGCTGTTGCCTTTCGAGTTGGGTAGTTTATATTGAGTGAGTGCTGATGACCGAACCTAGCACTAACGAAAATGGAACCTGACTGGTGGCTCGAGTTGGAAAATACTTATGTGGATCGGATCGCCCAACGAAAATCACTGTACGCCCAACACGGAAAGCAGGTCCTTGATTATCTCCCCGGTACTGAAGCTGCTTGCAAGGAACTAATGGAAATGTGTTTGGAATTTCTGGTCACTCGGTATCCCCACTACTTTACTCTTAAGGACCGCCACACAAACCCTGTTTTCGGGAATAAGATACTCGATAAAGAATTCCGCATCAAGGACATGCATCCACTGCACGTTATTCTTGAGAATGTGCCCGAAGATTTCGCAATTACCTTGCAGGATGACCAGGGGTTCTATTCATTCAGGGCGGGAGTTATTTGCAGCAGTCTTGGGTGGAACGTTGGGACTAAAATTGGAATGAAGTTGCATGAGATTCACAAGCCGATCCCAGATTACAAGGAGAAGATGCAAAAGTCGATGGACCGGTACTTTTCCTCGCCCCTTTTTGCCTAGTGCCTCTTCTAACATTGGCCAGATACTTTACAAAAATGCAAACCAACAAGCCCATTCAACGCGGCTCCTGGGGTCTAGAAGTCGGACAACCACTTTTCATGCCTCCTGGTGACCCCCACGAAGGTCACCGCGCAGTCCAGTCTCCATCACTTACCCTCGACGATGTGAATCTCCGGGTGGACTGGCAAACACTCCGTCGCCTTCCGTTGTCTGGCGCTGTTGTATTCAACTTTAAGGCGCTATTCACACCAATTCAAGAATTCAGAGACGAGCCGGGAGTCCCCCAATTGGTTCTGAAGGTCCTCAAAGAAGGCAAGAAGAACCTGATGGAGTACAAGAACACCTGGCATGTTGAACACGTTGCAATTCCTGCGCTGGAGGAGTGGTCCAAGGAGCAGGCGGAGGAGGGATTGATGCCAGAAGGATGGGAAGTTTCGACGTTGGCGGAGAGCCCTTGGTTTAGAGGATGGAGGGAGAAGTGGCATCGGCAGCAGGGATTCTAGATTTCTAGGCTATGGCTCATGAGATGGGCGAGTGTTATATGTGTGGTTTGGAGTGGTTTTCAAGAATTGGGTTTGATGGATATGTAAAAAAATTCTTTTTCCTCTCACCTATTTGCTTTTGTGCATTTTCTTTTGTTTTGGTTCGGGAGTCTGCCCTTGCTTGGTTTTCATGTCGTGTTCTTTTTTTCTCTACCCTTGTTTTTCTCTTGCTTCTGTACTTGCTGGGAAGAAAAAAAAATCGGGAGTTTATTGAATACAGTACTACGGATCGGAGCAGCCATTCAAGGTGTCTAGGATAATATAATGACTAGAACCCGGGAAAGCCCCATTTCGAGCGATGCTTTGCGCGTGGATAACGGGTGGAGTGCGGGGAAATAGGATGAGTTAGCGAGTATACTGGATCCTTCTGTGTGGCAACTATGAAAATTTTAGGGACCTTCTTACCTGCGCCCAAGAACAGGGATTAAGGAAATATATATCATAGTGTAATATAACAAAAAAATTAATCTATTACACGTGTATCCAAGGGCCAACAAAATATGCCCCTCCCGTTTCTAGGTGTATATCACACTTCTCACCTGGGACAGGCCCCGGGCTCGCCGAAACCTTTGCGCAAGAACTGTTTGCAAACCCCTCGATTGGCTAACTTATCACGGTACGACGGCGACCCCACTTGGGATCCACAGAGTACCGCAGGATCTCAAACGATCGAACCACGTCATGTTCTTACCATACCAGCAGCCTTGGGTTTCCCTCTCCAAAAAGGGGCGAAGAACACAGTAAGAGGTGAGTCGTTCAGGGCCACCTCTCCGAAAGACACAGAAGAGTAAAAAAATAAAATAAAATAAAGAAATACCGGTACATACCAGACTTTACCAGAGAGGGGGTTNNNNGGGGGGCAGCTCGAATAACACAGCACGCTACTCTATTGCTTCGGATGGGATATGGTACTACTGTACATCGTCCTAGCTACCTCAATCTCGAGGGATTTTTCTGGTGTTTTTCTTTTTATTTCCTTCTTAAGCTCTACCAAGAGCCGCTGGGGTAAAGTTAGCAAGGATAGGAGGAAGTACTTCTTCTGCGCCGTATCCCACTACAGTACAGTGCTCTCCTCCTCCCCATCATCATCAACCTGGGCTAAATTCTTAGCTTACATGGGTATGCTACTAAAAAAGCACATAGCGAGTGATAAGGAGTGAAGGGAATGCTTATTATCTCTAACTTGGCTATCCTAGTGTTAGCCGTCTCGTGGCATTCCCCCTCCAAGTACAATGCTTGCGAGAAAGGGTAAGTGCTGTGGGTGCTTTTGTGTGGAATGGAAATGTCATCTGGTTGGTTAATCTCGGGGGGGAGGAGGGGTTCAATGTGAGTTTTCTTTCTTATATAGTACGGGAATTATCACTTGCTATGGTAACTAACTAGATTAGCTTCTCTAGAGAATTTATACAGCATTCAGAATTTGGAGTTGCTTTTTTTTCTTTTCTTTTTTTCCACCAAATCAAAGGAAGAAAATCGAGGGAGTTAACTTGGGCGTGGTTGGCTCCTTGGGCGTGAGCGGTCTTAGAGTTTAAGAACTTCAGTGTGGTAACACATATGATAGCTCTAGATATTTGTTGATCCTGTTTCCGCCTCTTTTATACCTCCTTTCTTTCCTTCCTTCTGTTCTGACTCCTACAACCTGGTAATAATTAAGTTATCCCTGGCAAGCCGAGCGAAAGAGAGGAAAGAAATCCAATTTCGATAAATCGCACAGTATCATGCATGCTCAGATCAATTCAGCCCTATCAACTCGCACCAGAGTGGGGCAATTACCTTCAACACCTCCCAACCACACAACATCACTCGACTATGAAATCTTGCCCAAACAAAATACCACACCCCCACTTACTTACGGTACATATATAGTCGTCGCCAGCGTTAACCCAAGAGCCCAAGCAGGATAAAACATATAATACACACATCCTCAAAACGCGGCCGACCAATCAGCCACACATTAAGCAATACCCCTCCTCCTCCTCCGGCGAAAAATGCGAACATCGGAGAACCACCGGTATCCCAGAGAAAAACATTGTCGCTAACAACGATTCCACCCCACCCCACCCCACATACCTACCTATGATACCT
>QOVD01003865.1:1374-24067 GCA_003521225.1 Tuber microsphaerosporum | reverse complement strand
GCATCTGCCGCCTGGACTCACGGGTAGTCCCAAAAACCATGAGGATAAGGTACCCGGTTGACCCGGAGGCGAGGAAGTAAGACCAGTCCACCAGTTGTTGCTTCGCCGTCCAGCCCAAGTGTGGCTTCTCCGCGAGCGGGGACCTGCGCTCTATCACATTCTTGGCGTAAAAGTACTGCGTGAGCAGAAATGCGGTTTGAAGGCCGCCGATTATGAGGAATCCTGCGACGAAGCGGATCAGGACATAACGGTCCTCGCTGTCACTGGTTTTCGTCGTCGTTGTGCTTGTCGAGGAGGTTGTTGTTGAGTGGGTGGTATGAGGGCGTGGTTGAGGGGGAGGGGGATGAGGGGGTTTGTGGTCGTAGGGTCGCCACTGTCGGACTTTGTGGGTCCAGCTTGCGCTCCACATTACGCGGACGCAGCGTATAAGGATTAGGAGGAGGAAGATGGAGCCCAACGTGCAGGTAATAACCACTTATGTCATACGTTAGCTAGTAGAGAGTGATGAGGGGTGGGAAGAAAGACGTACCTATAGAATTACATAGGACTAAACTCAATGCTGTAATTCTCTTTACTTGAGGTAAGTTTGCGAGAATAACCTGCACAGCCGGGAGTAGGAAACATATCCATTTCGACCCCGTAATGAACCGATCACTCTTCAGCACTCGGCTCTGTATTTCCCAGACAGAGACGAAGAGCATTAAACTCCAGAAGAAGAATAGTAAGCTCACCGCGTTGAAGAAGTAGGTCCCTATAAATATATTTTCCCAACGAATCAGTCATCTTTTTCTCCTAGATCCAAAGCAGGGTGTAATTACGAATAGCGAAAACAATTTTAACAACAATATTCGGCGAACTCTCATACGTTATCGTGGCGTTCGGATTCCTCCATTGTTCCAGATAGACTTCGTATTCTTCTATCTGCAACGTGGGCCACAACACAAGGTTTACAATCTCGTGCGCCACTGTGAAGAGTTGCTGGAGGAATATCGAGAGGGAGAAGAGTGAGACGTCTATACCGTATTAGTCCCGCAGGGAGGAAGAGCGGAGGAGGGGATGGAGGGGGGAGACAAACAAACAACTTGCTTCCCGTTCAACCTGAACAGTACATGTGTAAACCCAGCTGCCGCTGCACTCCCGGTAGTGTATATTATCGTTCCGATGGCCAAGGCCAGTGCTTCTGGGTATAATATCACTGAGGGAGTATCTTTTTCAGACATTATCGTCGTTGAGCCACAGTCTCTCACTCACCCCACCCACACAATCCAAACCACCAACCACCAACCAGCAGATTTCCCACACAAACACGAAGAATGTGTATAAGAAGAAAAGAAGAAAAGCTGCCAACAAAGTAAGAGCCGAAAGGCAAGAGCGTGTACGCACGCACCGGTACTACCGTATATATGTACGTATGTATGCTAGCCTAAATGTACCCAGTACAAACGAGTTTCCCCCCGCCCAAAAAAGGTGAAAAGGTCGATAAAAGAGTGAAATCAGACAAAAATAAAATTCGGCCTGCCGAGAACGAAAAGAATACCCTTCAAGGTTTATATCTTCTTTTTCCACCGTCACGGAGGTGGAAGGGGTAGGAAAAAGGTCAAGACCGTTCAACCCTGTGCGTCGTTAGCACATCTACAGCGGCGGGGGAAAAGGTGTGCAAGAGCAAAAGAGGTTGGAAACGAACGATGGGTGGGGGAAGCGTTCGTTTTATTCATTTCTGCTTAGGTTAGAATGTCTTAATCTTGTATGGGGGGTGGTGGAAGGGGAAGTTGTGTCTTTCGGAGAATATATTAAGTAAAGTATGTTAGCTGTGGACCGGTGTGTGTAGTGGGGGGGGGGAGTTGATAGTCTAGGGCTATTGTACTACGGTGGGGTGTATTTTGGGAGGAACAGGTTATGCATGTCGGACTGTCGAAAGGGAGCCCCAGGGGGAAATAAGGGAAAGGATGGAGGTTGGTGGCGTTTTGTATGCTTTCTTGGTGATAAGTTACACTGTGGTTGAAAGTACGGTAGAGTACGGTAGAGTATCGTGAAGCATAAGGATGCTCTTCGTGTGCGTGCGTCCCTTCCGCAGAGAGGGTATAATAATATAATCTATTGCTCTGGGTACTTAGAATGCCCAGCCCGGTAAACCCATTTACCCTCTTCGCCGGCGGAGAGACGGGCGTAAGTTAGCTCTATGAAATCATAACTACACATCACTGGCTCGTTCGCTCGCTATGGCTCTATCAGACAGCGTGTTACCCACAGTATCATACTTGACCGCCACTAAAGCAACACTTTCTAAAACAAAGGATCTACCTCAGTGCTGTACAAGGCTTCCAGCCGCGGCAGACTTTAGCGCTTGCTTTCATACAAAAAATCATAAAACTGCAAGTAAAGGCGAAGTCGCCTTTGCTCGGTAAGGGCACTTGGTTGCACGGTACAAGCGCTGAACCCTGTGATACCTTTTTGCATCAGATGCGATACCGCATCGGTATGTAGTAGTACGGTAGGCGGTTCAGTTTAGGGTTTGTTCACAGACTCTATCATACCCCTTTCCTTTCATATCATACCCCTCATTTGTGCTGCGGATAGATTAGACGCGGTATGTACTCGTAGTGTACCGGTACCTGGGGCGATACTGTGCAACTCGACTCGAGGATATATCTCGAGGATGATAACCGTTCTACCACCAGTGTTAACATTACAGCCACCCCCTCCGTTAAGGACAAGCCCCTACAGACAGAATGTCTCTTGTCCTGGCATACGACCCGGTACTAGTGTTCTATAAACCAGTACTGGCAGATCAATCGGGAAGGCTTCTTTATTATTATTATTATTTTCACAAGTAGTGTGGAGCAGGTATTTACTAAAATCTAAGATATTAATATTTACATAAAGATCTACAATTACCCAAGGCTTTTCCGTTCCTGCATTCATTCACCGAATCCACAATAAATAGCCCACAATCACCACCACCTCTCCGGGGCATGTAACTTATATACTCTGAAAAAGAAAGAGAATGTCTCAGCACAGTGAAAAATCCAAAGCCCGATTCCAATCAGTTACAAACACTTTACCCCCGAACCCTTTCACTAGAAACGAAATAAAGCTATGATACATGCCAATAGGGGTTGTTCAGTAACTAGATAGAGGCTAACACACACTAAAATTGCGGAAATAATATAGAAAAAAATTTCAAAAGTAATTTGCTATAATAATATCACCCACGCAAAAAAAGGTGTGGGATTTTTTCCTTTAATTCTCCTCCTAGAGCAGTAAGGAGTAGATGCCCTTTCCCTCAAGGTACCTGCCAAGACCAGGGTTTTTGTATGGGAAAGATACAACACACCTCATGCAGTTCATATACCCACTGCTCTGTACAAACTACAGTACAGTACAGACGAAAGCCTAGAATAAATATATATCATACTTCAGACATGCTATATTCCCCCAAAACATTTCCAGAGCTGAGTTTCAAGATATCTGTGAAAATATGATGGCTTGAAAACCTGCAGTTTTGGTGTGTTTTGGCCTCTATCTAGTTATTGATACTAAATAACCTCCATTGATGCTCTTCAAGAGGATTAATAAAATATAAAATAACAGTAGGCCGCACCTATCGTACCTATTACAACCCAAAACGAACACCCTGGAATCGATTCTCCGTCTTTGTCCCAACCCTGCTTACTTACTCGCTTGCTCGCTCTTCTATTTGCTCCGGTCCCGACTCTTATGCATAGTATCATATGTAGTAATTCGGCTTAGCTTAGCTTGGTTTGGTTTAGCTTACAACCCCTAGCTCTGGGGCGCTGGCCCTGGAAGGAAGGAAGGAAAGAAGACGGAAATGATAATATTGGGAATGAATGGATGATGGGCAGTGAGACCCCTTGAGATCAGTCATCCAACCTATATTTCCCACATACTGAGCCGCTAATTATGAATTCGATAATTTATGGACAGATATGGCGATCCAAGACCTTCTGCTCTGGTGTGCCCCGCCCAAAGCTATACTATCGGTTCACTCATTCACAAAATTTAAAGGTGGGTGACAACCTAGGTAAATAGCTATTCTACTGTACACAGCAAGGGATTCAAACGTACAAGCGGCGCACCGGCAGGTTAGAAAAGCAAAAGAGACGAACAAAAGGAAATGAGAAAAAAATGCTTTTTACAGCAAGAAAGCTAAGCTCGACAGCGAGACTAAAAAACCCACCCTAGCTACCCCACCACTACGACAGCAATACACTTATGACCACCCATTAGCTGACCCCCCGTACTCGGTGGCGCCGCCAAACCCGCCCCCGAATGGTGTCCTCCCGCCTTGATACGGAGTCTCGTAGCCGGCCCCACCACCACCCATTCCACCCATTGCATAATCCTGCCCAGGGCTCCTGACCCCGTCGCCAAATCCATCGCCAGCCTCATTCTTGTTACTAAAGGTCTCGATCACGGCAGCGAGTTTCTCCTGGAGGTATTTTATACCCTGCTGGAGGATCTCGTCCGGCGGAAGGGATCCGGCGGACTCAATATCAAGGTAGAAGCGGGAGGGAACTGCGTCATAGTTGAAAGGCTCGCCCTCAATGGGGGGCTCCTCCCAGTCCGCATATTTAGATTTAGGCCTGTGTAATTCCCGGGAGGTTAGCACTAAACCAAGGCTACCAGAACAAAACTTAGTAAAGTTTGAGAAAGGAAAGTGTCATACCATTCCTCTTTTGCATCTTCCTCATACCAGTAATCGATATGCCTGAGTTTATTCCAAGGATCATATTCAAACCCAACGGCCGCTGTAGGAGCCCATTTAGCATGTTCCTTCGCAATTCCTTTTTTTGCGATACACTTCAACCGGAGCTCTTGCCCCTTGCGCAATTTGCAAATGATAGTCCCTTGTCCTTCAGGATCTAATCGCACCAATCCAAAATTAGACCACAATCTCCCCAACCCGTCCCTCCTCCTCCTCCACCCACCGATTCAGACGGCTTTCCTTGGACAGAACATACCATTGATAACAGGACTGCCCAACTGTGCTCCCTCCGCAATGACCAAATCCCTCGCATAAACCGTAACATTATCCTCGCCAGTACATCTAGCATGCAACGACAGAGTGACCGAGCACCGCTCACAGTACTGGTCGCAGAAACAGTCGCGGGTGTAGATTAACTTATCATCAATGTTTGTTGAGTCGAGCGGGACCATTCCAAGCCTATGGCAGAGGAACTCATCCGGAATGACGGAGGTGTTTGTCTGAATCTCCACAATGTCGATTGCTGCATCAAGAACCCCACCAATGTTAGCCTCCAAGTGCACGAAGGAACAAATAAATTGATTTTTTTCAATCAACATACCAATTGTGGGAATCTCTGCGAGCATAATACGGCGAAGGGCATTTGCAAAACTGCGAGATTCCGGGTCGGTTGGTTAGCATCGGGCAGGCGGAAAAGGATAAAGCAAGAGCGGAAGCAAAAAGAAAAGGAATACAGAGAAAGAAAGAAAAAAAGGAAACGTACGCAAGATCGCAGTTAGAAAGTACTATCTGCGCGTGCCTGCTGTCTGCCTCCTTGATGGTAATTTGAGCTTTGCGAACGCAACAAATTAGCCACCAACAGCATGAACACCCTGGCATGGCGGAAAGAACTCAGAATAACATACGTCCGCGATCAGAGCCGTAGATAGTATCATAGTCATCCATGTTTGCCGATTATCCAGTTATGCAGGGTAAAAAACAAAAAAATAGGCCTTGCGTTGTTTGGTTGGTGGTTAGGTGACGATGATAAAGATGGTCGTTGTATGTGGTCGGGCGAGGTCTTTGTGCAGATCGCCCAAGCTCTGATTGAGGTACTTGTGGAGGTAGGTTAGGTCTGCCCTAGCTTCTGAGGCGGCTCAAAAAAAAAAGAAAAAAGACCTCCCAAACAACTGCCAAGCCATTCATCGAAAAGCTGACTATCCCTAACCCTGTTCGATCACGAAAAATCACACGTAAATCTTGGCGTGCAACAACGCCTTTTTTATTTTACTTTTTTCACAAAGAAGCAATTATCATAAAACCCTTTTCCCCAGGAGGGGGCCAATAAGGTGCGACGTAGATCTTGCGTCATTAAAAACAGGAACAAGAAAAAAGGAAATACTGTTCGATAAATGAATTAGGGAAGGAGAGAGAAAAAAAAAAGAGAAAAAGAAAAGAAGTGAAATAGAGCAAAACATCAAATTCGGACTCTAACGATGCGTGGCTCTACTAACAAGCGACGTGACCGACCGAGGCCGGTTTGTTGTCGATGTTATATCATTATGATAGGATAAGCTATTAGCACGAAGCGGAGGAGGAGGTAGCGATACGATGGTTTGATGCAGGAAAAAGGGCCCGCCGACATAACAAAAGTTAGTCCAGCACGGGGGGGGACAATTCCTTCCCTTCCGACCGACCCCGATCACCACCAGAAATGTCCTCCCGAAGGATTCCGCAATCAAACTCCGCCAGATCAAATCAAACAGTTTGTCAGTCCAACCATACTCACAGAAGCTTCCCCATCCTCCCCGACCTCTCCGACCTCTCCCGCCCCCAGATTTTAAGGACAAGAATGCTTATTGTGACACTATGAGTTATGAGCACACGTCTGGGTTGGCCATTCAGTTCAGCACACCCCTCAACGTTTCAACTTATTATTACTCGTACCAGGTAAGAAGTGCCCGAAAACAGGGATTAACAAAATATAGCAAAAAATCTGTACGTATATGAGTGTCCATACAAAACATACCTCCCCTGTTCCATGCATTGAATCCGTAACCTGCCTTACTGGTACGAAGTAATGGGCTCTCGCGGCCTAAAACACAATTTACAACCTTTCCGCTGAGTACATAATGGGACTGTAGCAGTGCCGGCAGGGTAGGCTATCTTACCCACTTTAATAATCGATCCGTCGCGGGCTTCGCTGGTCTCGATCTTTATAAACTTACTTACCTACCTGCCTACCCAGGCTATGCGTACATTACCACTTCACTCGCTGTTGAGCGCAGCCTTGTATTGATATGGTGCAGCACAAGAATGGGGATAATCAAGTTTATTTGCTTTTGAAATCGGCCGCTATGGCGCATAGATCCCTGCAGAGGGTCGGATCATAGAACCTCACTCGGTAGTCATTGTCCTCCCTCAATATCCTCTAAGGCTAACTAATTAGGCATACCATCTCGCGCGACACCGCTAGGGCTAGAGAAACGCCGCCTGTGCCATGCCCACAACCTAGCCTGTGAGCATGCATGGTATAGTAACTACTCTTATCACTAGGGAAGGAAGAAACAAGGCGCGAAATTTACTCAACGCCCACGGGTGTGCTTTGCATCCCTAGATTCTGGCAAAATTGGTGCTCTTGATAACTGATTCGGAGGGACCTCATTTCCGTTCGGCCTATCACAAAAAAGAAATTGTCGAGCGGTGGTATATGACACCACGAAGCAATCTATCACTTTCTTATACCGTAAAATCTCGTTTTTAATGAACTGGCCTGGACTAGAATGGTTCACAATCGGCCAAATTTCTGGATTAATGATAGGCCAAACATCTCGTCTTTTCCAAAATCCTCAAAAGCTTAGTTTTCTTAGTACTAGAGATTTCGATAAGCCCTAGTCCAAGCCAGTTCATCAAAAGCGAGATTTTACGGTAATAGTGATCGGAAAATTTAATGCACCCAAACGACACCCGATTAGCACCC
This sequence comes from Tuber microsphaerosporum, assembly GCA_003521225.1. NCBI lineage: Eukaryota > Fungi > Ascomycota > Pezizomycetes > Pezizales > Tuberaceae > Tuber > Tuber microsphaerosporum. The sequence goes on along the minus strand of QOVD01003865.1, from coordinate 16,382 downwards.
CAAATCCCTCTAAAGCCTCCTAATTTGGCACGCAGTATCACAAGAGAATCCTATTGTCAGTGGTTTTGAGGTCGTGACAATGGCCATCTAAGACAAGGGTGTACAATCGCATTTTTGGAGATCCCGAGAGTTGGTCAATCTATCACTGGGCACAGGCTCAAAGACGATACAACAATTGACTTTACAAACTGTCACATCCGCTTTGTTCTCACACAATGGACAGAACCATTGACTTCGCAACGTCCGGACCAACTGTAGCTAAAACTTCCATACCTACGTCTATGTAGGCAGCTAGATCTAACTCCTCGAGCTCCTAGGATAAATTGCGATTAGACGCTGTAAAGTCTAGGCCGAGAGTAAGAAACTTTACCTTTGCAGTTATCTCTGAGTCTCCCAACTGGAATTTGAGAGTTCGAGCATCAAAGTCCTCGATTTCTCGCTTTGTCATTATCCCAGGCATTTTCGTGCTGAAAACAAATCCTGGGGGGACCCCTTCTTCGTCCTCTTCCTCGCTTTCGTCTTGATCTCCTGCCTTAATCATGTTTTCCAATGAAGCCGAGCCGGGGGCCTCTTCAAGAACGTCGTCCTTTTCCGTAACACCATGTGAGCGAATTGTTGATGCTCCGACATACCCATGCTTGTCCAGCAATCTCTCCAACTTTTCATCGAATAAGTTCCAAGCATATGTCTCTGGATCTAGGAGATGGCACGGGCCATACTCCCTTTTGTACCACATTTTCGGGCAACTATGAATGTAGAAGCCTTGGTCGCAAATCAAATTAGTGTCTGGGGCATAAATTTTAAATTTTGGGGCAAATGAGGCGTTATATACCCATATAATAGTACCGGTAACCTTCCTCTCTGGCCAGGGCGGCCTCCCGACAAGCACTCAGTTTCCCAAACCCCCATGCACGGTAGTCTTCGTGATACATGAAATACACACCGCTTACACAGTGCGGGAGCAAATCCAAAACACCCATCGCAACCAATCGACCATCAACGCGATAACATTGGTGATAGGATCCCAGCCTCATCCCGGAGGGTGTGGTGGTGCTCTCGAGAGGTGATTTGCAGAGAAAGCTCGTGAAACCACCTCGAGTAATTTGCCAGGGAGGGTCATTATGGACAGTTCGTTGGTAATTCTCGTATAATTCATATCTCCAAATAATGTTAGAAATGAAGAAATAGAGTAAAAGCAAATAAAACCACATAATAAGGAAGGATAAGGCTGGCAGGGGGGCGGGTCCAGCATGATCCAACCACGCGCGCAAGAAACAACTCGAGACTTACTTCTCCTCGGTAAACACCGTCGACTCTAGTTTAACCTCGAATTTGTGGACGGGCTCTGGGGGGATTCTTTTCAACCCCTGAAGGGTGGAATATTCTGGTCCATGCACAGTCTCAATGAGGTTAAATTCTGATTGTTGCCTCCTTTTTTCCCTGCATATAGATAAATTGCTCTGTCAGCAGACATAGAAGTAAAATGTATCGGACGAAATCAAGACACATAGGGCTCTTTATTTGAATATCGCTCTTTCAACGTACTCTTTAGACTTTGGATATCTCTTCGCACATTCTTGAATATAACTTTCGCCGAGAATATATCTCGACCATTTATGAAGAGTTTGGCGCTGGTCCCTGGAAGTCTTGATTGTGGTAGCATCTACCCTGCAACAACCAGTCTCGTTAAGAATCCTACATACAACGCAAGCATCGTACGAATTGGGTTTCGGAAATAGGGCCGTTTTTCTGCATCCCCGATGACAACTTACCGAATGGTATATTGTGGACAACAACTAAGCGTCATATGCGGCTTATACAACAAAGTACCGCTCCTACGGGAATAAGCATCACTTTTCATCAGCAACATGTCCGGGGTAGGTTGGTGTTTGCTTCACAATCCTTTACAGGTACCATGAAAGCAAGATTGGGAATCCCCCCACCGTCTCCAGCCACGGTCAAGAAGTATTTGGTAATCGGTAACAGTCAAATCATAAGACCTAAGGTAGAAGGAACAGCCTGAAGAGCATGTCAACTCAACCAAACACTTTATAACAGCGAGAGCCGCAAGCGTGTTGGACATTTGCGGCAAAGGACGAAGTGGGGAGGTGGGGTTGTGAGAAGCGTGGGAGGGATCACTACTTGTGGATTTCGTGCAGTAGCCGCATCTACCATTTCTTGTAGAGCCTAAGAGAAGAAGCGGGAACGACAACTGTAAGCCAAACAAATATTATCGACAACAAGAGGCACGGGGCAGAACGATTCGACAAGAGCAGAGAATATTTACACACCCATGTATGAGATGAGGGTAACAGAATTGTGTGTGTCGTTTGACATTGCATACGCTGGTGTCTTTCACTGCGGAGTGGGGGGGCTTGGCTTCCGATTTGTCGCGGGGCACTGGATGTAACTCAACTGGATTGGATAAGGAAGAGTGTAGGCGGGTGCAATTTTTGAGAGGGGTGATTTAAAAGAGATGGAGCTGGGGAGGGACAAACGAGTCAAAATCAGCAGGGACAGCAAGGTATTTGCAAAAAACAGGTCATTCAAAAGTGAGCTGTGGGATGAGTAAGAGGGAGAAGATGAGGAGTGTGAGTGAAAAGAGAAAGAGGGTGGTGAGTGAGAGAGTGGGAGAGATTATAATCCCATCAGAAAGGCTAGTTGTCCAGATGACGAATGATATGAGGAATCTAATAATACTTGTATTATACAGACGACAGGATGTACGAGTACAGTACTCGAGTATATGCTCCTCCTGCACGAAGAGGGCGAGGATAGTGATGAGATAAATAACAAAAGAAGACAGGAGGGTTTTCCTGTTTTGTATTCTGCTGCGAGGTATCGAGGTAGAGAAGGGAAGGGGGAAAGAAGAAAAGAAGAGAAAGAAAAAGGAAAACAGACAAGAGACAGCTGAGGGCAGATGTTTACAGGCTGGATGTACGATATGATTGTAGGGTATGTAGGATTAGGTATGAGGATCGAAATGAGGCTTTGCACAATCATGAGAGTAATTATCATAAGTTTCTACGAGTATAAACCATCACACTTCGCACGTTTCGCAACCTTCAGCTGTCATCCCAATCACCCATGTACGAGTACTGTACTGCCTTCTTTCTTACTACTACCTTGCGGCGAAGATCCCCCCCAGTCCCCGGATTTTTGTCGAATCAGCGACCTTGTTATCTCGAGTCCTCACAGGAAAGGTAACACCCAAAAGACAAAATTGGCCGGTCACATACACAGGAGTATGTTACAGTACAGATCCAGCACGCATAGGTGTACAAAGGACTACTGTATCATACACAAAGCACGCAGACAGGGTACAATTTCCCCAGAAGAAGCAGGATATATTGATTGGCGAGCTGTGGCGTCGGGGCAGTGAGGAATAGAAGTAGAAAAAGGTCTCTCTCCCTGTGCTTTTATGATATCAGGGGACAATATTGCAGTGAGGACGGGAAAAAACAAAGAAACAATTTCCCCTAATGCCTTGACGTTGCTGCGTCGCGTGGCCCCGTTTGTTGAGTGAAGAACGAGAGAACTATCGCTATTCACCCCGCCATACCCCTCGCCTTCGTATGGTAGATAGACTTAGCTTAGTTGCCCCTCTCTCGCATCACCACTCCGAATTCGTTTGCCTCCCGACTCCCAACACATCCATGATCAATCCACTTCTGCTCTATCCGCCCCTTTCACGCACTCACTTCCTCCCTCGAGCCTCCTTCCCACCCCTGTACACTTTGCTCCCATTGCTTGTACTCGAGTACATGAGCCCCCATTCTAACTATTTCTCATCATCCTCCTGTGGAGGAGTCTAATTGGGAGTAGATGCCTAGGTCCACCCCTAACGGGTGCGTGGACGGCGGTGAAATAATGAAAGCAGCTCCGGCCACTTTTACTGACCATACGGCTACGGATCCCTGGATCCCAGAGAAGCGAAGCGATCTTGGTTCCTTATTTCGTTGAGATCGGGTGTTCACTCAGGGTTTAGTTACCCCATCTCTGCAGGAAGGGAGTATCTAGTGGTCGTGCGCTCAAAGAAGGCCGGGAGGGAGTTATAGGATGGGAGGATAAATATATAAATAAATAAATAAATAAAATAGAAAACCAAGAAAAGAAAAGAAAGGAGAAAAAAAAACCCCCAGCAAGGGAGAAAGTAAAGTAGGAGTCAAAGAGAGACATGTGGAGGTTCGTTTTGTTGTCAAGATTTAAAGTTGTACAGATGTCCCTTCCCCAGATATAAAATCGAAAGGTACCTTTCCTCCTCCCTTCAGTCACCACCACCGCCAACACCAAGGATCACTTTCTCAGGAAAGAACCTTTTTCCCCCCTCCAATACTGTACTCGGCTCGTTCTCCTTTTTATTAGACAACTGGACCGAATTTTCCTATATAAACCAACACACCGCTTTGTGCTGACTTTTGTCAATTTGTTGTGTTTCCAGGCCTTGCTGTATCACACCGCACATCCACATACCCGTTCCACCGGAAACCTGTTCTTGTTTGCTTAAGCTTTCATACCCTCTCTGAGACAAGCCTCCTTTTTCCTCTCCCATCTCCACAGACCAACGGCCCTCAGCAAACCCGGCACGAAAACTGTGAAGTCCCGCCAGGAAAGGACAACATCCCGCCTCCTAGCCTCAAAAAAAAAACTTTCGCCTCCTGCCACTTCCTGTTTGCAACATCTGTTCTCTCTTCTCTTCTGCATTCAACACCTCTACCGGTAATTGAGAGCCACATACAACTGAAATGGCTCAAAGTCGATCGATGGAGGTCGGTTCTTGTTCAAGAAACTTTATTGCTCCCCATGTGCATATACTGAGAAACAGCATTTCAGGCCCGCGTTGGGAGAGTTAAGCAACGTATGTAGTATTTTCAACGCTTTTTTCATCAATTGCGCTCAGCTCCTCCCCTTGTATCTCCGTTACCCTATCGCAATAAGGTGGTTTCCCGGCTCACAGTATTCACTGCTGTTAGGATACGCATCCGACGGATCTCGCCTCGTGGCTGGAGTCGTGGCAATATCCATCGATAGACGAAAGGTTCTTGTTGTCGAATCAACAAACCGTGACAATCACTGGGTCTTGCCTAAGGGCGGCTACGAAACTGATGAACCAACTCCGGAGGACGCCGCCAGTCGTGAGTAAATCCCAATTCATCCCTACCTTTCTTTTTCCCTTCCTTGCACAATCACTTTGACAGAGCCCAGCCGCGTTTACCCTTTCTTTTTTTCTTTTTTCTTTTTTGGTTACAATTGTGCTTTGCAAGTGAACCGTTGTCACACAACCTATTCAATTTTTTCATTTCAACATTCTTTTATCAGTCCCCGAGCATTCGACTGATGCTCATTTTTAAATTCATAATAGGCGAGGCATGGGAAGAAGCAGGAATAACCGGTAAAATAACCCGGAATCTTGGGGAAATTCGAGACCCAAGATCACAGGACATCCTTGATGCGGCCAAGTCGAATAGCCAAATCACTCCCTGCACTACCTACTATTTCTTCGAGTTTAAGGTAGAGAAGGAGGAAACTCTCTGGCCTGAAATGCACAAGCGAAGACGAAGATGGATGACTTACGAGGAAGCTACTCGGTGCTTCAGAGAGATGGACAGACCAGAGCTGCTAGAGGCAATTGATAGGAGTAGCATCCTTCGGTAGTCGAGGTCTCGTCCCAGCCATCTTCGGCTCCCAGAGATCTGTATGCATGTTTACGAGGTGCGATGAGACCAATTGGCTAATTTGCACCCGAGGGGCTGGGATAAGAGAGTGGAACGGTAGTTCCTCCGACATTATTGGGAGACTTTTTTCTCTTCTTTTTTTTCCTTTTATTCATTTCTTAGCACAATTTTCGGGACCATTTTTCTTCTTTCCTGCCCTTTCATACATTACTCACTTTCTGTCGTTTTCCCTCCATCCACTACCCAGGCAACGAAATTCCGAATGTCTATAGGGTCATGATATCGATGGACAGTGGTGTGTGTAACTTAAAAGTTTAGCGTGTCCCTTTCTCTTCATTCACTTTTCTACCATTAAACTAGTCTACCATCCACCCCCTGCTCCGCTCTCCTATTTTTTCCTTCAGAACGTTTGATCGAAGAGCTAGATGCTTGGATAAGGGGGCACTTTTAACCCTATAAACCACAAAAAATGTAGATGATTTTTTTCTTTTTCCTCTTTCAATAAGGATAGATAGAACACGAGTTAACTTAACCAATTCAGCCAGACCGAAAACAGAGAGCTGACAGCCAGGGCGAACAGCGACCATCCCGACGACCAAATTCATAATCCCTACTTTACGGCTCAATTCCGCCACCGCTCCATCTCTACTATTCTCGATATCGGGAGATCCCGGTGCAATATACGAGTGATAATGTGTGACCTTCCCGCTGTCACCAAATAACCCATTAGCCACAACAACCCCAACTCGAGCCCCTAACATAAGCCCCATGTAAATACAGGCAGATGCTATGCGACGCCCGGAAGCTCTGGTAGCGTGGGAGATTCGCTAAGGATGGGAGAGGGGAAATTTGAGAAGCAATGGTAAAGGATTGATTCCTTCATATAAACTTGTGCGAAGGACTTTATTCTAACACATCGAAATCGCAGCTCCAGTTCACCATTATTATCACTTCTCGTTCTTTGTGCCTGAGCTGTCTTGTGCTATTTACAAGGTTCCGTAGCTCGTGTCTTTCGCATGTATACCGTTATCTGTGGTCGTCAGCACTTTTAGCGGTTTACGCTGTTATATTTGCTTTCGCCCCAGGCACCTACAACTACAAAGGGACCCTTACCCCCCCTGGATGAATCTCACTTTCACTTTCACCTTTCCTGAATTAACCAAGCGCCATATTTGCAAACTGATCCCACATAACAGGGCGTAAAGAGAGGAGGTGAAGACCCGAGTAATGGCGAGTGAGCCGTCCCTGTCCATCCACCAGATGGAAAAACGCGGGGGCTGACGAGCCGGATATTGTATTGTACTGACCTGAGCCTGTGGGATGACAACAATGGTTAGGTTCGGTACATGTATAGAGGTAAGTTGCATCGAAGAAGTATTTAGGCTAGGCATTCGACTTGCGTGATGGGGATACTGGATTTTTCCCGAGAACCCTTTTCCCACTTCTTCATGATCCAGGGATACCAGTCCTATGGGGATAGTCAGCACACAAGCCAATAAGAGGAGGAACAGAAATCAAACATTTTACCGGTATACCTTGCTAACAATCTCTCAAGCTGGCCTCTGAGTGAGTTCACGGGGCGGGGCACCCACCATTTAAATACTCTAACGGAACCTTTATTCTAGTGCTCGAATAATAATAGTACGTTGCTGTACCGTATATCAGCGATACCGCGCCGTGGATTACAGCTGCAAGGTACAATACCGGAAAACGGTACCCCGCACTTGTAGGATTTGATGCTAGGCGATGTTGTCATTTTCTGTCGGATCTCATGTTGTGGAAAGCGTGGATTAATTAAGCACTCTTATCATAACAAGTGGGTCCCAGATAGCTAAATCTCCAGATATCGGGGGGTGGTTAGATGAAAGACTTAGATATGAAACTTTAGCAGTGTATGAGGAAGATTATGTGTAGGAGGACCGGACCACCCCTAGAATATTCTTATCCGCAATGGGAGGTGTTAATTGTGTAGTATTTAAAAACCTAAATCCGTGTTTCTTTTCCTCCTTCTGCTCTGTAAGCCATGTGCAAACCTTCTCCGCCTCTTCCATCTCCCTTAAGATTCAAAGCGTTTTTTATCTATATTATATATACTGGCTCAAGCAGCGACGTCTGGTATAGTAATATGAGCCTCCGGCAGGTTACGGCTCCGCATCGCACCGTGAGTATGATATATACTCGAACACAAAGGGGAAGACCAGTACGCCAAGACGCCATAGCCGGTAAGACGCGGCGCATTTTTCATTTCTCCTGCGGCCGAGTACGGCACGGTAGCTCACGGTGCCGTGCCTCGAGTCATAACACCGGTTCCGAATCACACCTCATGACGCAAGTCTTTCCTTCCCTCTGTCTGTCTATCCATACATCCACCCCACACACGCACGCACGCAATCGTATCACATGATCCAAACAACTGATTTTACTGGACACTCACGTACCGAGTGACGCCCTATGAAGTGTATTTACGGAATGGGTTCCGCAACGACACGGTCTCGGATCCGTGCGGGCCACGTTCGCGGTATCATAGGTTAGGTTAGGTTAGGCGCAGTGCAGTGCAGTACAGTGCCGCGCAGTAATGGATGTTTCTGTTGCTGCTGCTGCTCAAGGCTCAAGGCTCAAGGCTATCCTGAAACGAAGGTACATACAACAAGGGCGAGTAAGATTCCGGTGCTTGGGTATGCTCGGGAGAGGATCATGCGGGTGCTTATTGTTGGTTGTGGGCTAATGCAGATTTTTATGCACTTTTTTGTGTCGTGTGTAATGCAAGAGGTGGATTTCTATGGAGGGGGTTGGGAGGGAAATGGCTGGAATGTATAATATTGTGTAAAGCTCACTGCTATGCGTCCCCTTAAACAACTGAAGGAATTAACAAAAAAAAAATCACTGCTATGCGTCATAATGTAGCGGAATGATGGTGATAAAAGTAGCAGTGGGGGGGGAAGAGGGAAATGAAAACCCTGGCTATAATAAGTTGACAAGTGAAACTTTTGAAGGGGAAAAAACTATTTACTGAATTGAAAGGGTTAATGATGCACCAGACTAAGATAAAGGGGAAAAAGAAAAGAAAAAGAAAAAGCGGCAAGCTTGAGCAACTAGAAGGAAAAGGAGAGGAAAGAAAAGAAAGTGGTTGAAACACGCTGAAAGACGCCCTCCCATCCATCCGCCCCGATTAACCGTAGAACCTACAACCATTCCATCCACCCATATCAGAGATCTGATGCAAGCAAAAAAAAAAAGAAGTAGAAAGAAAAATCTAAGCGTCTTGAATGAGCTCGACGGGCGGCCTGGCGGTATGCAGCGGTACCGGAGCCACTGGTGAGACAGGGCTCGCCTCGTCTCCGGAATCAGTGTAATCATCAACAGATATGGCGGGCATCTTCTCGCCATTCTCGGCCTCCTCTGGCTCAAACAGGACGACGGAGCTGGCGGACCTAGGGCGGCAAATGGGCGACGCTCCCCCCATCTCCGCGCCACTAGCACCATCCACCCCGCTATCTTTACCATTGCTCTTACCAGCTTTCACCCAATCCAGCCGCGCGAGCGCCTGCGCCAAGTCCTCCGCGACGACGACGGCATTCGGCGGTTCCTCGTTGCGCAGCTCCCAGCCATGCGGTGGCGAGGGCGGAGGCGAGATGAAGAAGAGCTTCTTCGACTCCGGCGCTTGCAGGTGCTGGTCTACCGGTTGCACGGGTGTGTGCTCGCCGAAGTAGACGCGTGCGCGGTCACCCATGATCGCCTCACCGTCCAGCACCTGGCGCACACTAATAGCGTCCTCCGTCGTGGCGAAAGAGCACACGATCCGCCGGAAAGACTTTAGCGGGGACCAGGAGACCAGTGTTGCCGAGGACTCGATTACGCTGCGGAGTTGCTGCAGGTGGGTTGGGTTGAAGATTGAGGGATTTATGAGGTTCTGTTGTATATGTTAGATTGGGATTGGGATTGGGTGGAGATTGGAAAGGGGAATTACGGTTATTAGTAGTGTGTTTGTGGGTGTTGCTGGCTGGGTGAGTGGTGGTAAGGAGGAGAGGTCAAGAGTTAGGTGTGAACCGCGAGATGATGCTCTGGATCTGTTTGGTGTAGATAGAGGGGATGCGGTGGGGGAGAGTTTTGGAGACTCCATTGTTTGAATTGACTTTTTTTTTTTGTTTGATGAGGGTATGAGTAAAGTGTTGCGGTTGGGAAGGCCGAAGAATGAAGTTGTTGAGGTGGGGAGTGGGGAGGGTTGGTTAGTCAAGTAGTGGTGATGTGGACGACACTGGCTGTGGAGAATCAAGGTATTATCGTAGTTGATTTTTCTGCTTCTTTTTGGCTAGTGGTGCTAGTGAGTAACGACAGACTGCCAACAGAGAGAAATGGATCCTTTATAGATGTGGTTGGTGGCGGACGGAGAGATCAGGTCCAAGAAGGTTCGTGTGGGTTAATGCGGCGTGCAGGGTTAAATTGAAAAGAGTAAAGCCCCAAGACTCAGCCAGTGAAGACGGAGAGGCGAACCCTTTGCGTCCCGCGCTAGCTACCTCCCGTAGCTCCCAAGCCTTCGCTCTGCCTGGGAGGGGGGCTTCTGGTCCGATCACTCGGTCACTGTCTCCGCAAAAAATACAGGATGGACGGGGTATCTTACACATTCTTTCCACTCACGGGTAGCCAGAGTCCAGAGAAGAGCAACGCCCCCCTCCCCCAGACAAAAAGAGAGATTGGTCATTCAGTGGCAGTGATCGCTGGATCCAGAGGCGCAGCAATGCATACACACAAAAAAAAAAAAGGCAAAGAAAAGAGAGAAAAAAGAAAGGAAAGGAAAACACTTGTCCTGCCGAAGTCAAGGGGGGTGTTTTCTGGAAGCTTGGAGGGTGTTCGCCGTTGCAGTGCCCGCCAGCATCTCAATACCTGCGGACAATTGGACGATAAGTTTACCATGGGGGGCGACAAACAGCGGCCTTCCTCCGCCCAACAGTTTGGATTGAAAACTAATGACCCGGATGACATGCGAGGTTCCTCCTGCCGCAATCAGATACTCAAAAATAAGGGTAAAAAAATTGACAAGGTGTTTTATGCGCAGTACACCCCTCTAGAGCTTTTCTCGGCTATCTTCTTCTTTTGAGAGAGGGTTTTTTCTTTCTCTTCCCCACTTTTCGTTTCTTTTCCTGTGTCATTGGTACCGGTATTGCTCTACTCGGGGAGCGGTGCGTGGTAGCTAGATCGGAGTTTACCACTGCCCCGTTTTGACTGACCACATAGAGCATTTCGCCGCAAGAGGACTTCGCTGCCAAATCACTCTTATACGCGGTAGCGCGCCATAACCTAAGTTGTGGTTCTATACAGCACATTTCTCATCTGTTCAACATCGTCCTACTATGCGCAACTGACCAGCTGGTTGCCGACCGCGCTCCCTCCCGTGGGTACCGGTGCTTGTACTCGAGTATGGTGCCGTATTCGCATGTGGCGGTACCATGCTCCATCGCCGGTGATTCGAATTCTTTCCCGCCCCAAATGCTCCTCTGGAAAGACATTTTGCTTTCGACAGTTACCCTCGGCACTTGCGGTTTACAGCGGGTTTAGGGACTAGGCTACGCCACACTTAAGGAATTTGCGTTTAGATGATAATACGATACCGGTCCCTATGGAGATGGATAAATTTCTCCTCCCGTGATACAGTACCTAGTGTCGAGCATAGTATGTCGGTGCACGATACTTTTACAACGAATGCTTTCCATACACAGCTTTTATAGACCAGGGTGACATTCTCATAGGACCAATGATGTATTCTGCAACCAAATCCTAAACCCAAGCCGGTACTTGCGCAGCAGATGTGTTACGGTTGTTGTAGCAGGATTTCGGTGAGTTGGTTGTCTTGGGCGCAGGGAAATAGTACTGTATCTTGGACGCATCGCGATGTTTGACCTGCCGCAGGCACCGGGCGGAGGCATGCCTTTCTGGGTTAGGTATCCACACAAACACACACGCGGCGGTATGTTGCATGCCTGGGCCTCCAGCTTTTGGAGAGGCTCACATCAAGGTAAACAGATACCTGACTAGGACCGTGACTGCTGAGCCTTAAAGTCTAAAAGTCTGCCCGACGCTATGGTATCGTACCGGTATCTCACACGGTGTGTACGTGTGTGCCGGATGATTACCGTATTGCACGTGATTAAAGCCATGCGCCCTTGATTTGAGGACTCCCGGCTGCAGTGCTGATAATACCGGGTGGCTAAATGGGGAGGCTCACGAAAGATGTTGAGCCCATGCGTGCAAAACTGCGCCACACGCTCTCTACGCGTCGCGTTCCCCCCTGGGGGAATGGAAGAAAAAAAGTCTTGTGAACAAGCAACGCCCTCCCCTTCAAATCACACAAACCCCAGTCCGCAGCAAAAACCCCCCTTTCTCTCTCTCCGCAGGCAGCTTTTCGTGTTTCTTCCCCTGCCCTCCTGGCCTTCTCGACGAACAAACTTATCGAAACAAGAGGCTCAGTCTGAATCATTTACAATAATGCTCCTCGTCGATAAACACCGTCCCCGAAAGCTCGAGGCCTTGCATGTTGGTTTTTTATATCTTGTGTTCTGCTTGTAAGAGTTCAGCTGACAAGTGGGATTTTCTTTCTTCCACACTTTAGTATCATCAAGGCCTTTCTTCTAGGCTCAAGGCTTTAGTATGCACCCCAGATTATGCCTGACCGGAGTGACGTGGTTCGTGCGTATGATGAAACTGACGATTTATTCTTTGTGATAGGCCAATAGTGGCGATTTCCCACATTTGCTTGTGTATGGACCTTCTGGTGCTGGTAAGAAGACTCGGGTCGTTGCTACGTTGAAAGAGCTATATGGTCCTGGTGTTGAGAAGGTATTTTGATCTGCTGTTCGATGGGAGGGCTGTGCAAGATGCAGCAGCTACTAAGAGGTTTGGATAGATTAAAATCGACTCTCGTGTCTTTATGACAACTACCAATCGTAAGATTGAATTCAATATCGTCGCATCTGTCTACCACATTGAAATCACTCCATCTGACGTTGGCAATCATGATCGGGTCATCATCCAGTCGCTCCTCAAAGAAATTGGTCAGACACAGCAGGTGGATATCACTGCGAAGCAGAAATTCAAGGTTGTGGTCATCAATGAGGCGGACCACCTTACAAGAGATGCTCAGGCTGCGTTGAGAAGGACAATGGAGAAATATTCGCCAAATCTAAGGCTGATACTGATTGCCAACTCTACTGCCAATATCATTGCCCCAATTAAGAGTCGGACATTACTCGTCCGAGTTGCGGCACCTACAATTGATGAGATGGTTGGGGTACTAAAGTATGTGGCTGAATTGGAAAGGTTTGAATTCAGTAACAAATTGGCTAGGAGGGTCGCAGAGGAGAGTGGGAGAAACCTGAGAAGGGCGCTGTTGATGTTTGAAGCGCTTTACGCACAAAAGTAAGCTTTTATGCGATGCATTCCTGTGTTTTGCACTCCCATTTGATGCGCCGCTGACTTTTTCGGAAATGCAGCGAGGTCGTGAAAGATAACACCCCAATTCCTCCTCCGGATTACGAGACCCTGATTGGCCAAATCGCGGACGAATTACTTGCGGATCACTCTCCAGCTCGGTATGTCTAGGGCAATTTATGGTATAATGGGGCTTTCTAACGTAATGTTAATAGTATCCTCCTTGTGCGCGCAAAATTCTACGACCTGCTTACTCACTGCATCCCTGCTACAATCATCCTTAAGCTGTTGACCTTCCGTCTGGTTGCGAAAATTGATGACGTTCTTAAAGCGGATGTGATCAAGTGGGCTGCTTTCTACGAGCATAGAATTCACCTTGGAAGCAAAGTGATCTTTCACTTGGAAGCATTCGTGGCAAAGTTCTTGAGAATCTTGGAGAGCTATTTGATGGGGATGGAGTTCTAGATGGTATAATTTGCACGGGTAATGGCCAAAGGCTTGAGGACTGGGGTGGCGTTTGCTTGCTTGATGCTTTTCGTGAACAATGGCATGCACAACAATAGGGTTTACAGTTGGCCTATGCTATTTGCTGCGAATAAGCTGCATATATACCAGGATCCCACAAAGTCTGATTACGAGTGTTGGATTTCAGGTGTGATAGTTGGTGACCTAAACCCGATAATCATTGATTAAGTCTTGATGGACCGACGTCACCCCACTAGCACCCGCCTTTAGAACGCCGTTAAGCCAATATAAACCACCCCCCCATCCTTCCATCCCAATACCCCCAGCTTGGTAAATACCAAAGACCTTCCCTACAATATCATTGCATTCCAATCAAGCAAGCAAACATGTCCTTCCCATCGACCCGCGCGAGAACCCATCCACTCCCATCGCCGACGAATCAACTACGTATGTTGTACTTTCTCCTTCTCACCAGTGTGTCTATTACATATCAAGCGGATCCCCGATCTCCTCCGGCACAAAAAGATACCAGTAGATACACTTACGGGGGTGGTGCATCCACTGGAGAAGCAGAAGGGCTTTGGGCAGTAGATTCAACCGGACTTTTTTTTGGTGCCATGTGGTGGCTGACTGCGGGCTGTAGGTGTTGGGGGGAGGGGGTTGTGGTGCGGCGTCGGTGCGGCGACGTGGTGTAGTTTGATACAATATCCAAGATTTTGTGATTATGTACAGTATGGGGAGCTTATGGCTTCAAAGGCTTAAGCAGCTTCCTCTTATGTTCGGGTAGAGTATCAATCCATGCCCGCTTCTTGGGCGGCAGCTTAAAATTCCTATCTTCCAACTCTTTCAACAACTCCGGCGTGACTGGGACCCTACCCATGATTGGAGGATCTCCCTTTCTGACGAATTCATATTTACCTACCCCCTCATCCTCCACATTAGCCCCCCCCCGCGCGCTCTCCCCCTCTCTACTTCCGCCCTCCGAAGTCAAGGAAGGGAGAACCCACCAGGCATCTTATCACCCGCCAACCTAAACGCCTCCTTGACAATCTGCTCGTGAACCTCCCCTTTGAGCTCGAAAAGCACACGACTAACGGGAACCCTGGTCGCCCAGAATTTATGAGTGCCCTTCCCCGTCCCCATGCGCACCTCGTTGCCCTTCTGGTACACGGCGATGTTGCATGCGATCCGCTTGTACAGCTTGTACTTCATCCCGCGGAGTTTGGTCTTTATTGCTGTTTCTGCGTTTTTTAGGTGTGTTGCGGATAGGCGTTGGTGGTAGTCTGATAGTCGCATGCCATAGTCGCCCCAGGCTATTGTAGTCCCGCGCGTGGAGCCGCCGGTGTGCACGCGCGGATTGCCTTTGAAGCGGAGTTTTGGGTCGGTGCGGGGGCCTGGTTGTAGGTGTTAGAGGGTTTGGGGAGGGCGGGAGAGTGGGGGCGGGAT
>QOVD01003854.1:0-11220 GCA_003521225.1 Tuber microsphaerosporum | reverse complement strand
GCAGGGGTGGCGAGGACTCGGAGGCAGAGGAGGGCACGGGAGAGGTACCTGGGGGCGAGGGTGGGGCGGTTGGAGAATAGGATCAGGGCTCTGAGGACCTGGTTCCTGTTGGAGGTGCGTCATGCTTTGGAGGATTTCCTCAGCCCAGATGATCGCATCTGCTATCAGCAGGTGCATGACGGGCAGGAGGAGGCATGCATGGATGCCTTGGCGGGATTGGGGCTGGCTTGGGGGTGGAAAACTTTGGTTTAGTTTAGTTTGGTTTAGTTTAGTTTAGCTTGGTTTAGTTTAGTTTAATTGACTTTGTTTAATTGATTACTCGGTTTCCCATCATATATATTTGTAGAGGGTGATGGAGGTCGAGGCATGGCTCCCTCAGAGACTTTGTCTCTATTGTGGACATCAGGGACATACTGTCCACACCTGTTATCGGCACTGGGGCCTTTGGAACAATAGGTTGATATTGTTGGGCTATGACATTCAAAATGTGATTTTGATTTGTGAGTAGTGCAGCTAGGGCTGCACTATTACGAAATGTGTTTGGATCACTTGCAGTGCCCACTTGCACCACTGAGACCTTCGGTGACTGTGTTGCGACCACGCGGCTGCGCCATGCGGTCCTTGTGTTGGACCTCCATGGATTGCGGTAACGGTTCTACTCTTGGGTCTTACAATCCTCACATTCCTGTGTTGCTCGTGCATGCGCCCTGCAGGCGCATATGACTCACACAGCCCTTATGATTCACTGAACGTGTAAGCTCTGCTCGCCGTTGCGATATTTACAACGCAAGGCTCAACGGGGCGTTGCCTCAGAGATAATGGTTCCACCATGATCCGGCAGCTTCTATCGACATGTATGCCTGACTACGTCGTCATAGGCACCCCTGGCGTGCAGGGGTTGTCGTTTCCGCCAATGTCGATCAACTATCATTTTCTCGATGCTCGAGGGTGGCACTGGTGTGGGTGCCAATATGCACGCTGCGCTGCATTGGGGCACCATCGCACCAGCCAATCATGTGCACGCTTTGCGCCGTGTGCTGCGCACTATGCACATTCGGGCACTTGGCCTGTGGGCCTTAGAGTATGACTCACTGCGCGAGTCATGTGCCTCCCTACCAGTGGTTGCCTTGCAACGGGCGTTGCCCAGGGCGAAGGGGGGATTGCCTAATCGGGCGGTTCGCTTGTACCTACCCTTTAGGCCCAATTAGGAAGGTGAGTCGCACAAGGTGCGAAGTATCTCTTCACCCACTTTCAGCTCTGAGGTACATGGAGAGTCGATAACCCTAACCCACTAAATGGGATAGTTTTTTATCCCCTCTCGATCCCCTAAGTACCTTCCCATACATTTTAACTAGCAAAGTACCGTTAAAAAGGGGAGGGGATAGTTGTCCCTAAGAAACAGTAATATTAGCTGAAGGGGATCTCAAAGATCCCCTTTTTGCCAAGACTCCGTCTCGTCAAACTCGCTGCTGTTGCTTAGGGTGGTTACCGCACAATGTCACTTTGCCATGTTGCTGCCACCAACCTCGACTTGACGATACTCGGTTGCCACGCAATAGCGACGCAACACAATTGTCTTTAAAATAGGAGGTGTTCCCCTCCCGTTGTCACGATGCTTTTCCCAAACACAATCTCACGATAGTACTCCACACCACACAATATCTATACCGTACATTTTCAGGATGGAGTACATTCTTAACTCCCAATCCTCCCTCTCCGCTTGCGAGTCGGTCAGGTCTTCTGATCTCGACTTTCTCGACGATGCTCCCCTCTTCCCTCCCACACCCTCACCAGTTGACCATGTATCGCCAACCCCAGCTCCTCCCGCTATCGGGCTGGTGAGGGAGACTCCTCCTCCTCCTCCTCTCATCGCTGCGCCGATTGCTATCGTACCGGTAGACGATGAGATACTCGAGCAGCGCGGTACACCCGCGGCCGAGATGGTGCCCATCCAGCGTGGCGCCAGGAGGGGTCAGTTGCGCCAGCGCAAGACCCAAGGATTCAGGGGGAAGTCGGTGCTGCTCACCTACCCCAACCTCGACTCGAAACCTACGGTTGATGAGATCCATCGCCAGTTTGAGAAGCATCGCTATCGGCTACGCGAGCTTGTGGGGTGCTTTGAGCGCCACAAGGCGGTCCGAGGGGAGGATGGGCAGATTGTTAGCGAGGGGAAATGGCACATGCACATCTTCGGTCATCTATGCCTCAACTCGAGGGAAGCGCCTCCAAACATCAAGGATGTGCGAGCCTTCGACATCAGGCTGGATGGGCGCATGTGTCATCCGAGTATCTGGCCCGCGAGGAATCACATCGATGTCTGGTAAGGGACCAACTCTGAGGGCAACCACTATGGGGCTAACACGTTGCTCAGGTGCTATGTCAACAAGATTGGGAACCACGAGTTCCACACCAAGCCAGCACCAGGCACGGCCAAGAACCCAGGCGATTGCGATCCCTCCTGCACGGTGGAGGGGCAGCGGAAGGGTCCCATCCATTGCAATGGGGACCCTCATGATCACGAGGATTGGGACACCACGGGTCTCTTGCCAACTATAGCCGATCCACGTCGAGATATCGTCAAGTCCGACGATAGCATCTCCAAATGGGACACCATGGCAAAGGCTCCCACCAGGAGGGAATTCGACGTTCTAGCACCACAGCTCATACCCAGCGAGTGGATCCTCAACCGCCCGTCCATTGAAATGCACAAGAACCTTGTGTATGGGCAGGCCAGGATCAACGACATCGTCCCTTACACCGATGTCAACACTCGAGCATACCGGGAGATACCCATCATCTCTCGCTACTATGATCGTTTTGTGCACAACAGGCCTGACGATCGCCAGCGATGTCCCTCGCTTTGCCTTGTCGGTCATTCTTGATTGGGCAAGACCGATTATATCAGGCGCATGGGTGACCAGGTCTACTTTGACGCCGAGATCTCGTGCAAGCGCATGAATCCGGACGCCAGGTTCATGGTCTTTCATGATGTACCCTACGAGAGGTATGATGGGGCTGGCAACTGGATGCAGTACTACTGTTGCCAGAAGCAGTTGGGGCTACGGGATATGCATTGGAGGGGGGAGATGATCTGGGGCCGTCCCTGTGTTGTCCAGTGTAATGAGGATTAGGATCCCAGGCTGGTGGGGCGATACCATACAGAGTACCTGGGGGTTAACTGTATCTTTGTGGACCTCAATGAATCTATGTACCAGAACAGGGGCGGTACATTGGATGAGGTGTACACGCCCAGGGCGACTGTGCCACTAGTGCCGGCGTGTGGGATAGACTTGGATTTCCTTACAGTGTAGATTAGATTAGATTTCATAATAGAATAGAATGGTTCTAGACTGGGTACGGCATATGTGACGGCGGATCCCGCTCACCGCGGGACCCAACCGCCTCGAGCCACGGAGATAAATGGTTGAAGGAAGGGTTGACACTGAATGCTTGGTTGACACATATGTGGCGGCGGATCCCGCTCACCACGGGTCCCAACCGCCTCGAGCCACGGAGATAACTGGTTGAAGGAAGGGTTGACGCTGAATGCTCGGTGTAGTCAACAACCGTTGCCATAAGAGTGGGCGTTGGTGCTTTGACCTCGCTGGCGCTCGATCAAAGTCGATGTGTATTACTAAATGTTCCCCACCGATGACCCCACCGCCAACCAAAGATCTCAGAAAAGATTATGGCTAGGAGACTAGCATCAATGGCAGAGACTCATGGTCTACTACACAGTGAACAGATGGGAGGAAGACCTGGTAGGAGTTCAGTTGATGCAGTCATGGCCTTGGTGCATGATATTCAGCAAGCAAAGTGTAATGGTAATGTACTCTCTGCCCTATTTGTTGATGTCAAAGGTGCTTTTGATCATGTGTCTAGAATTCAGCTCCTGCTAGTACTTCAATCTCGTGGATTCCTTCCACCAGTATTCTCATGGACAGATACCTTCCTTTCAGACAGACAACTAGGACTTGCATTTGATGGCCGGACACCACTTTCATGGGATGACTAGGAAGGGGGCGGCCGGACACCACTTTCATGGGATGACTACGGATTTGGGTTTTATTCGAAGTGTAATGCTCACTGGGTACAATGTGGGTTGATGCATATGCGGTATTAAACATTATTAATTTTATTTTTTGGAGCCTAGTGCTCGCGGTAGCAGGCTGTCACCATTATCCCGTTGTCAAAGATAATGCAGTCATCACTGCTCTCCGCACAGAAAAGGAAATACAGGTTGCGGTTCATCATCCGGATACCATCCCGTGTCATGTCGTGCCATGCCCCTATCGGGATAACCACCGTGATGGGAAGGAGGGTCGTCCCTCCTGTCACCTCCGCTCGCTGGGTGGTGGAATCGTATAGAACCTCAGCGTTTGGTCCAAGTGCGGCACCTACTGCGGTACCGCCCAGGGAGATAAATCCCTCAACATGATAGTGGTAGAAGGGGGCGTTATTGGCACCGCGGAAGACCGTGGTGGCATCGGGTGGTGGGTTGGGAGGTGGGGGTGTGACTTCTGTGCCAACCATTTGCACTTTATCACGAACAGGGATGGAAAAGGGGAGAGCTGCCCGAGGCAGCAGGTCATCGGTGGCGGGGGGCGCGAAGGTCGGTGAGAGGATCTCTTTTGGCCCGGATGCAACCAGCACCCGGTGCAGGAGTGATGCGCCGAGACGCAACTCAGCCTTGATGGTGAACGACTCGATGTAGACCTTGGAGGGGTCCCTGAGAGGGGGTGTGAGATGGGGCGAGGTGTTGAAGACATCGCATAGTGGGTACCAGATGTATGGGGCCCTTTCCGCCAGGGTGTCGATGTCATCGACCTTTCTACGCGAGATGTCCGACTGGAGCCGTACATTCCTCCATCGTCGCTCAGAGTGCACCGGCATTCTCATGTTCCTCCGCGCTCCCGATCCTCGTCCTGCACTCGTTAGATTAATTACACGGGCTGGTCCGGTCGCACAACTTACCCCATACACCCTTGGCGGTCCTGCGCCCTTTGCGATTCATGCCCTTCATTATACCGCTATTGCGCGATTTGTAGCTTGGCGCCTGCTTTGTCCGGCGCCCGGCCGGTGGGGCTGGCCCCTTGTTGGGGTGTGTGAACTTTGGTCTTTTGAGGGTGACCCCCCGTGTCAATGTGAGGGTTCTCCTCCGGCGCTTGGGTGCCATCCTTGATGTGTGTCGGCAGCACGGGTGTGGGCACCTGATGGGTGGTGTGAGCGATTTATGTATTCATGGGAGGTGTGGGCGGTGCAAGGGGAAATGCGGATGGTGTGGGTGGCTGTGAGGGGTTAAATACGGCTGGATGGCCAACTTTTCTACTACTTTTTTGACCCACACTTCTTGCATTGACAACGCATTTCCCACACCTCTTTTCCAAAGACTACCATACAATATGTCTGAATCCTTTACGACTGTCTGGGCCGAGATCGAGGGTGTGGAATCTGGTTCAGCCTCTCGCTCGGCCTCACCTTGCATCGCTGGTCCCTCTGGGACGAATCCACACCGCCCTAGGCCCGCTGACGTCGGCGTCAGACGCACCGTCTCTCCACGAGTCGGCATCACCACGCTTCCGTACGGCTTCGATGCTGATATCCCACTCGACTGTCGTGCCTCCAGCACTTGTTCCCTCGTTTCCAATGGCTCCACCGCCAGTATGCCCGGGGCCTATGCATTTGTGGACCAGGGTGTCCACTTTGCCATGATGATGTCCTCCTCGCTTTTCTGGGGCCACCTTGGCCTTGGTGTCCCACCGAGGGTGATTGGTGCTCCCGTCCTGCCCGCCCCTTCCCAGTCAACACCCCATTGGAACTAGTATTCCGATTGGAGTGGTGAATTGACGACCCTCTACTCCCCCGACGCGGTTCCCCTCGCCGTCGATATGATGTTCTACCAGCACTACTGCTGCTACAACAATCTGTTTGCCAATGTCGCGATGGAGATGGGGCACTGCGTGGATTTCACCATTCTCGCCGACCTTGCGATCGACCTTGTCACCTGGTTTGCTGCCATGTACGGCCAGCGTTATCCCGACTTTGCGGACATCTGCCCCTTGATGCTCCTCCAACAGCGCCTGGTGGAACGGATCCATCGGTCGGTGCGGGGGAACCGGAGGAGGGCTCGTGGTGCGTAGAGGACCGGGAGGCAGAGGACGGCGCGGTTGAGGTACCTGGGGCGGAGGGAGGAACGGTTGGCGGTGAGGATGAGGTCCCTGAGGACTTGGTTCCTCTTGGAGGTGCGTGAGGCTTTGGAGGATTTCCTTGGCCCGGATGATCGCATCTGCTATCAGTAGGTGCATGATGGGCAGGAGGAGGCATGCATGGATGCCAAGGCGGGATTGGGGTTGTCTTGGGGGTGGTGAACTTTGGTTTTGCTCTAGTTTAGTGGGGTTTAGTTTAGTTTAATTGATTACTCAGTTTCCCTTCGTATATCTTTGTAGAGGGTGATGGAGGTCGAAGCATTGCTGCCTCATAGACTTTGTCTTTATTGTGGAAAGCAGGGACATACTGTCCACAATTGTTATCGGCACTGGGGCCTTTGGAACAATAGGTTGATATTGTTGGGCTATGACATTCAAAAAGTGATTTTGATATGTGAGCAGTGCTGCTAGCGCTGCACTATTACGAAATGTGTTTGGATCACTTGCAGTGCCCACTTGCACCAGTGAGTCTTTCGGTGACTGTGTTGCGACCACGCGGCTGCGCCACGCGCTCCGTCTGTTGGACCTCCATGGATTACGGTAATGGTTGTACTGTTGGGTCGTACAATCCTCACATTCCTGTGTTGCTCGTGCATGCGCCTTGCAGGCGCATATGACTCACACAGCCCTTATGATTCACGGAACATGTAAGGTCTGCTCGCCGTTGCGGTATTTACCATGCAAGGCTCAACGGGGCGTTGCCTCAGAGATAATGGTTCCACCATGATCCGGCAGCTTTTATGGACATGTATGCCTGACTACGTCGTCATAGGCACCCCTGGCGTGCAGGGGTTGTCGATTCCGCCAATGTCGATCAACTATCATTTTCTCGATGCTCGAGAGTGGCAGTGGTGTGGGTTACAAGATGCACACGGCGCCGCATTAGGGCACCATCGCACCAGCTAATCATGTGCGCGCTTTGCGCCGTGTGCTGCTCACTATGCACATTCGGGCACTTGGCCTGTGGGCCTTAGAGTATGACTCACTGCGCGAGTCATGTGCCTCCCTCCCACTGGTTGCGTTGCAACGGGCGTTGCCCAGGGCGAAGGGGGGATTGCTTTATCGGGCGATTTGCTTGTACCTACCCTTTAGGCCCAATTAGGAAGGTGAGTCGCACAAGGTGCGAAGTACCTCTTCACCCACTTTCAGCGGTGAGGTACATCGAGAGTCGATAACCCTAACCCACCAAAGGGGATAGTTTTTTATCCCCTCTCGATCCCCTAAGTACCTTCCCATACATTTTAACTAGCAAAGTACCGTTAAAAAGGGGAGGGGATAGTTGTCCCTAAGAAACAGTAATATTAGCTGAAGGGGATCTCACAGATCCCCTTTTTGCCAAGACTCCGTCTCGTAAAACTCGCTGCTGTTTCTTAGGGTGGTTACCGCACAATGTCACTTTGCCGTGTCGCTGCCACCAATATCGACTTGACGATACTCGGTTGCCACGCAATAGCGGCGCAACACAATTGTCTTTAAAATGTGAGGTGTTCCCCTCCCGTTGGCACGATGCTATTCCCAAACACAATCTCACGATAGTACTCCTCTCCACCAAATATCTATACCATACATTTTCATGATGGAGTACATTCTGCACTCTCAATCCCCTCTCGCAGCCTCCGAGTCGGTCAGGTCTGCGGATCTGGACTTTCTTGATGATGCTCCCCTCTTCCCTCCAACACCCTCACCGGTTGCCCATGTATCGCCAACCCCAGCTCCTCCCGCTATCGAGCTGGTGAGGGAGACTGCTCCTCCTCCTCCTCCTGCCGTCGCTGTGCCGATTGGTATTGTAGCGGTTGACGATGAGATGCTCAAGCAGCGTGGTACACCAGAGCCAGAGATGGTGCCCATCCGGCGTGGGGCCAGGAGGGGTCAATTGCGCCAGCGCAAGACCCCAGGATTCAGGGGGAAGTCGGTGCTGCTCACCGACCCCAACCTCGACTCAAAGCCTACGGTGAATCAGATCCATCGCCAGTTGCGAAGCATCGCTATCTGCTACGCGAGCTTGTCGGGTGCTTTGAGCGCCACAAGGCGGTACGAGGGGAAGATGGGCAGATTGTTAGCTAGGGGAAATGGCACATGCACATCTTCGGTCATCTATGTCTCAACTTGAGGGAAGCGCCTCCAAACATCAAGGATGTGCCAGCCTTCGACATCAGGCTGGATGGGCGCATTGGTCATCCGAGCATCTCACCCGCAAGGAATCACACCGATGTCTGGTAAGGTACCAACTCTCAGGGCAACCACTATGGCGCTAACACGTTGCTCAGGTGCTATGTCAAGAAGATTGAGAATCACGAGTTCCACACCTAGCCGGCACCAGGCACGGCCAAGAATGCCGGAAATTGCGATCCCTCCTCCACGGTGGAGGGCCAGCGGAAGGGTCCCATCCATTGCAATGGGGATCCTCAGGATCACGAGGACTGGGACACCACAGATCTCTGGCCAACCATTGCGGATCCTCGTCGGGATATCGTCAAGTCCGACGATAGCATTTCCAAATGGGACACCATGGCAAAGGCTCCCACCAGGTGGGATTTCGACGTTCTAGCACCACAGCTCATACCACGCGAGTGGATCCTCCACCGCCCATCCATTGAAATGCACAAGAACTTTGTGTATGGGCAGGCCAGGATAAACAAAATCGTCCCCTATACCGATGTCAACACTCGGGCATACCGGGAGATACCCATCATCATTCGCTACTTTGATCGTTTTGTTCACAACAGGCCTGACGATCGCCAGCGATGTCCTTCGCTTTGCCTTGTCGGTCGCTCTGGATTGGGCAAGACCGATTATATCAGGCCAATGGGTGACCATGTCTACTTTGAAGCCGAGATCTCGTGCAAGCGCATGAATCCGGACGCCAGGTTCATGGTCTTTGATGATGTACCCTACGAGAGGTATGATGGGGCTAGCAACTAGAAGCAGTACTACAGTTGCCAGAAGCAGTTGGGGCTACGGGATATGCATTGGAGGGGGGAGATGATGTGGGGCCGTCCCTCTGTTTTCCTTTGTAATGAGGATGAGGATCCCAGGCTGGTGGGGCGATACGATACAGAGTACCAGAGGGTTAACTGTATCTTTATGGACCTCAATGAATCGATGTACCAGAACAGGGACGGTACATTGGATGAGGTGTACACGCCCAGGGCGACTGTGCCACTAGTGCCGGCGTGTGGGATAGACTTGGATTTCCTTACAGTGTAGATTAGATTAGATTTCATAATAGAATAGAATGGTTCTAGACTGGGTACCGCATATGTGACGGCGGATCCCGCTCACCGCGGGACCCAACCGCCTCGAGCCACGGAGATAACTGGTTGAAGGAAGGGTTGACGCTGAATGCTTGGTTCACGGATATGTGGCGGCGGATCCTGCTCACCGCGGGTCCCAACCACCTCGACCCACGGAGATAACTGGTTGAAGGAAGGGTTGACGCTGAATGCTCGGTGTAGTCAACAACCGTTGTCATAAGAGTGGGCGTTGGTGCTTTGACCTCGCTGGCGCTCGATCAAAGTCGGTGTGTATTACTAAATGTTCCCCACCGATGACCCCACCGCCAACCAAAGATCTCCGAAAAGATTATGGCTAGGAGACTAGCATACATGGCAGAGACTCATGGTCTACTACACAGTGAACAGATGGGAGGAAGACCTGGCAGGAGTTCAGTTGATGCAGTCATGGCCTTGGTGCATGATATTCAGCAAGCAAAGTGTAATGGTAATGTACTCTCTGCCCTATTTGTTGATGTCAAAGGTGCTTTTGATCATGGGTCTAGAATTCAGCTCCTACTAGTGGTTCAATCTCTTGGATTCCCTCCACCAGTACTCTCCTGGATAGACACGTTCCTTTAAGAAAGACAACTAGGACTAGCATTTGATGGCCGGACACTACTTTCATGGTGATACTACCGATTTGGGTGTTATTCGGAGTTTAATGCTCACTGGGTACAATGTGGGTTGATGCATATGCGGTATTAAACATTATTAATTTTATGTTTTGGAGCCTAGTGCTCGCGGTAGCAGGCTGTCACCATTATCCCGTTGTCAAAGATAACGCAGTCATCACTGCTCTCCGCACAGAAAAGGAAATACAGGTTGCGGTTCAACATCCGGATACCATCCCGTGTCATGTCGTGCCATGCCCCAATCGGGATAACCACCTTGATGGGGAGGAGGGTGGTCCCTCCTGTCACCTCCGTTCGCTGGCTGGTGGAATCGTAGAGAACCTCGGCGTTTGGTCCAAATGCGGCACCTACAGCGGTACAGCCCAGGGAGATACATCCCTCAACATGAGGGTGGTAGAAGGGGGCGGTATTGGCACCGCGAAAGACAGTGGTTGCATTGGGTGGTGGGTTGGGAAGTGGGGGTGTGACTTGAGTGCCAACCATTTGCACTTCATCTTCAGGGGGCAGGAGGAAGGAGATCCCAGCACGAGGCATCAGGTCATTGGTGGCGGGGGCTGCAAAGGTCGGGGAGAGGATCTCTATTGGCCCGGATGCAACGAGAACCCGGTGCAGGAGTGATGCGCAGAGACGCAACTCCGCCTAGATGGTGAACGACTCGATGTACACCTTGGAGGGGTCCCTGAGATGGGGTGTGAGATGGGGCAAGGTGTTGAACACATCGCATAGGGGGTACCAGATGTATGGCGCCCTCTCGGCTCGGGTGGCGATGTCGTCGACCTTTGCAGGGGAGATGCCCGACTGGAGCCGGACATTCCTGCACCGTCGCTCGGAGTGCACCGGCATTCTCATCTTCCTTAGCGCTCCCGATCCTCGTCCTGCCCTCGTTAGATTACTAACATGCGATGGTCTGGTCGTACAGCTTACCCCATACACCCTTGGCGATCTTGCGCCCTTTGCGATTCTTGCCCTTCATTACACCGCTATTGCGCGATTTGTAGCTTCGCGCCTGCTTTGTCTGGCGCCCCGCCGGTGGTGCTTGCCCCTTGTTAGGGTTTGTGAACTTTGGTCGTTTGAGGGTGACCCCATGTGTCAAGGTGAGGGTTCTCC
>QOVD01003853.1:2371-22114 GCA_003521225.1 Tuber microsphaerosporum | reverse complement strand
GGTGGGGGGTGGTGGGGGGTGGTGGATGCTGCTGAACCCTGGACGACCTTCATCACATCTCAAGACGAAAGCAACCTTTTCCCCCAAAAGACGTACCCGGCCCAAACCCACTGCGATCTCTAAAGACGTGGCCGGAGATATTCTGAAGTGACTACAACCATTCGTAGATATTATAATGACTTTATCTTTCGGCCGGAGGATCCCCCCCGCGGAAAGAACTGGACGGACGGGAGCGGGGCGACTTCAACCATGCGGCTCTTGACTGGCGTCATTGTGCCTAAGCAGGAGCCCCAAGTGGAACCCGGCCCTTAGCTTGGCCCCTCCACCCTTCTCTCTTCTTGTTGTTCATCCTCGCCCCACCCGTCCTTACTCTTAACCAATCTTAGTTTGTGCCATGTGAGCAATCTCAATTACCACCTCTACTACTCCCACCGCCACTTCCACCCCAACCTACACTTGCTAAGAGAAACACCATAGAAACTTCAGAATGCTCTCTCCTTGCCTCCTTCGCTCAATCGCGAGGGCGGCCCCAGGGCGTCGTTCGTTATTACTACTCTCCCAGGATGCCACACGACCCTACCCGCCTCGGTTGAGGCGAGACTTTGCTTCAACTCGATCCCTACTCCGAAATGAAAGCTCCGGCCCAGACAAAGGCCCTCCAATGTTTGCTCAATCAGAGAAGGTCCCGGCACCTGTCATAAATAAGCTGATTCCCTCAGCGTCTATTACAAAGACTCCGAATTTGCTCGGAGAGCCGACCCTAACCACCCAAGAGCAACGGAAGGCGGATTGGGGAATTATAAAAGAGATGTCAACCTATCTATGGCCAAAAGTACGCTTCCTTAAAGTCGCGGGGGGTTAGATACTGAGTGGGGAATTGTATCGCAGGGCAACCTTGGTGTCAAAGTCCGTGTAGGACTCTCGCTAGGTCTTCTTGTCGGTGCGAAGGTCTGTTGTCTACATATTTTTCGAACTAACCTCCCCCCACTCGCACATAATCTGAGAAAAACAATCGATCTATTAGATTTTAAACGTCCAAGTACCATTTTACTTCAAGACCATAATCGACTCCATGAACGTGGACTTTTTGGCTCTCGGAGGAACAGTATGGACTGCAGCCGGGTCCATAATAGTAGCATGTACGGTGACCTCCCCAACTTCGTTTTCTCCTTCTACCAAAGCAATGAAAGATATCGGGCATTAAAATCAAAAGATGGCCTGGCCCGGATAGGATCAACCGCCTTCCAAGAAATTAGAAACGCTGTGTTTGCCAATGTTGCGCAGAAGGCCATACGAAGAGTTGCCTGCAATGTTTTCGATCACTTGCTCCATTTAGATCTTAATTTCCACCTTACCAGGCAGACCGGTGGCTTAAGTAGGGCTATTGATAGAGGGACTAAGGGGATAAGCTTTTTGCTTACTTCGATGGTTTTTCACATATTTCCTATATTCCTTGAGATATCCATGGTTTGCGGGATATTGGTAAGGGCCCTACCAGTCCCATTATTGAAACCCCATATCAGCTGAAAACGTTTAGACTTACAAATTCGGACCTAATTTTGCTGCTGTGACCGCTGCTACCATGCTGGCCTATACAGTATTCACAATCAAAACGACCGCATGGCGAACAAAGTTTAGAAAGCAAGCAAACGCAGCCGATAATAAGGGAGCAACTGTGGCAGTTGATTCACTGATCAATTATGAAGCTGTTAAGGTTGCTATCACTCGCTTTCCGGCTTGTGCCCTAACCCCTAGCTTACAAATATGTAGTATTTCAACAACGAGAAGTACGAAGTGGGTAGATATGACAAGGCCCTCAAAGGCTACGAGAGCGCATCCATCAAAGTAGCGACGTCTCTAGCTTTTCTAAACTTGGGACAGAATGTCATATTTTCCTCGGCTTTGACCGCCATGATGTACCTTGCCTGTCAGGGTGTAATTGATGGAAACTTAACCGTCGGTGATCTAGTTATGGTCAATCAACTTGTCTTCCAGCTTTCGGTTCCCTTGAACTTCCTTGGCTCAGTATACCGCGAGTTGAGGCAGTCCCTTCTGGACATGGAGACGCTCTTCAACCTGCAAAAGGTGAACATAGCAGTCAAGGATAGGCCCGACGCAAAGCCATTGAAATTTAAAGGTGGTGAGATTAGATTCGAGAATGTGACATTCGGGTATCACCCTGAGAGGCCGATTCTGAAAAACGTTACGTTCGTGATCCCCGCTGGGAAAAAGACGGCGATTGTTGGTCCTAGTGGCTGCGGGTGAGTTCTCATGACCGGGTGAATCACCATTCGGCGCCCACATCTGCTAAATCTTCTGATAGTAAATCAACCATCTTAAGACTTCTCTTTCGATTCTACGACGTCCAGGGCGGAAGCATTCTCATTGATGGCCAGGATATCAGAGATGTCACCGTGGAATCACTGAGGAAGAGTATAGGCGTGGTACCCCAAGATACCCCGTTGTTCAATAACACTATCGAGCATAACATCCGCTATGGTCGCATAGACGCAACAGCAGAAGAGGTACTACACGTCTCTAAGAGAGCAAGAATCCATGATACCATCTCTACTTTCCCAGAAGGCTACCAGACAATGGTTGGTGAGCGAGGAATGATGATCTCAGGTACCGGCGCGAATAGCAACACATCACTTGAGCGAGTACTGACGCAAGATACCCTGACAAACAGGTGGTGAAAAACAGCGTCTCGCTGTCTCGCGACTGCTCCTAAAAGATCCCCCACTGTTATTCTTCGACGAAGCTGTAAGCCCTAATTTTTTTGATTCTATAGGATCCAAACAGCTAACCTACGGCACTCACAACAGACCTCCGCCCTAGACACCCACACCGAGCAAGCCCTCCTAGGAAATATCTCCTCTATCCTAAAAGAGAAAGAGCGAACAAGCGTATTTGTTGCGCATCGCCTACGTACCATTTTTGACAGCGGCAGGGCCCTCTCCCACGATCTCCCTCCCCCTCATGCTACCTCGCGCTTCTAGAAAATAACGCTGACTTAACAATTTGTCGCGAGACCACAGACCAAATTATAGTTTTGCGAGATGGCTCAGTTGCGGAACCTCCTGGGACACACGAGCAGCTTATCAATTCCGGCGGCGTGTACAGTTCGCTCTGGGCTGGTGAGTCTCTCCCTATTCTACCATGCCTCATCTTGATAATGCGTGCGATGGGATCTTGGCCTTGCTGACGAGGGCTCGGTCGGTGCTGCTACAGCGCAGGAGACGACACCCGAGATCGAAGCCGAGGGAGAGGGGCCGAGTCGGAGCAAGGGGAAAGGTAAGAGGGGGCCGACTATTGGGGTCTGAACCCTTGAGAAGGGTGGTCGGTCGCGAAGACTGTACGAGTACGATGGTCTAGTATTAAGATGGTAGAAAGTAAGGTAGTAGACGATAGCGTGCTACGGTGCCCGTAGAAACTCAAATAATTCCTTTCGTTATAATGCTGTACAAACGCGCGAACCTAACTAAGCCATGCGACCACCGTAACGACCAACACGTAGGAAAGATACACTTGCACAATGAGACCATGAGTACTGAATTGCAATTCCTCTATTCAAGTTCCTACGCTGCCAAGAACCGTCTGCTATCAAAAAACTCGAACAGAATATGAACGCGCTGGGACGTTGAAGTTGGCCCCTACTAGCAAGGCGCCGCGCATATTCCTTCTGCCTTGTCCCGTCCCAACTGAGGGCAGAGTTTGCGGTGTTTCCCCCCCGTCCAGCCAAGAATGGAAATTCCAAAGTCCCACACACATTTATCTTCTATCAGTATTCGAGTGCTATGGTACTCGCACTGTATAATACAAGTCCAGTATGTCACTTTTATAGTACTGGCATCGTAGTGTGATGGCCGATTATGGAGTTCGTTGTACGTGTGTCGTGGTTTTTCCGTGGTTCTGGTTTGTATGGCGTTGCAATAACTGTGGGTACTTAAATTCATGGGGGTATTAGGTAGGGCCGTTGGCCGTGTTACTTGTACCGGTGTCTAAGGAGGAGCCAGGGCGCTGTCGGATGATTAGCATTCAAAAGCTAACCTTGCGGCATTGCTTATAGTAGCTAAACTTCACGCTCAGAGTTTTTATGGAACGTATATGGAACCAGCCTCTCGCAAGTGTCGCTGACATCCTTGATCGATCTCTCATCTTTATTCACTTTTCTCCTACCTATCAGCCCTCGGCCCAATCTCTGGTTGTAACTGCACGAGTGATGTTTCGTGTACCGCTTCATCATAGGTTTGCAAACCCATTCCAGAAGGAAAAGTGTAGTATAGTATCATCTTACTCCCCACAGAAATTGTAAGCCAGTGCATCAATGCACCATGACGACATATATCCCATTCCCGCCGCCTCGGGTCCGATCTCATCTCCTAGCCCGTTGCATGATGCTGCGGAAGGTTAGGGACGCTCAGTGCATTCAGGAGCAGAAGAGGGTTCCGCGAGCAGATAAACCCTCGTGACCTTTGTAAATCCGATCTCTGTCGTTGCTATTTATGATGTACACAAAAGAAATATAGTGATCCCGAAGACGGAACAAATAGCTAGGCGCGGGGAAGTGGTTTGTCTCGAGATAGTAATATTCGTTGACTGGTTGGTTGGTTGGTTGGTTGGTGTTTAGACTATTTTTCGTAGACTTCGAAGGAAACAAATCAATGGATTGATGAACGAGATAAGAATGGCTTTGATGGAGGTGTCTATTTGTTTATAGCGAAAGTAGATACTGTCTTAGAAACTGGGCAGTTAATAATATAGTAGCTCCCTCACTCAACACGGCACCAGGAGTGGTCCCCGGATGAGCCCGCTCACTACTGCAAGTAGAAAGGGGTAAGGTCTGCAGAGCCTCCCTTCCACCAAGCCGACGACAAACCTCAGAAACAGCCTGGCAAACACAGCGAATAGATGGCAGACAAATCAATCAATCGACAAACCTCGCGAGTGCAATCAGTGCCCTATCCACCAAGGCCGCGCCGGTTGCATGCTGCCAATCAAACAGCTGCTGCTGTTGATACTTCCGTTATGACGGAGCAGTCCGAGTTCAACAAAACGTGGTTGCCAACGGGAGCTTCTAACATTGTTACACTGAGTAAGGCAGCCGAATCATACCAGGTCCGCCGCCCAATCAAAGACATCAATAAGGTAGAGCGGAAATTAATGAAACGGGAAACAATTGAAGAGAGTGGAACAACTCTATGTGCCATATGTTGAGCTGTCAAAGATGGAGAGCTGGTTTCGCGCTGGTTGTTTTTTTCTTCATGCTTTCCTGTATGCTACTGCTGTATATCGTGCTACATGTGCCTAGAGCTACTGCTGCTGCGCAGCATGCTCAGCGGTATCCTACATCCAGTTGTGATAGGAGCAGTAGCCGCCCGCGTTTGCCACTGGAGTGTAATAAAGAAGCTGATTGGCTCTCGGTTTTTTTTATCTGACTGCCTGCCTAGTCCATATCGGGACGTGATATGGGGGTATCAAAGAGTTCTCCCATTCGTTGGCTTCATCAATCGTAGCAGGTCCCATATCCTACAAGGCAAGCAACGAATGGGGCTATCGGCTCCGTAAATATTACCGTGCGATGGCGATCTCAAGGGAGATATTCGCCCTAGCTTGGCGACTTTCCTTTCCTTTTTCCTTTTTCCTTTTTCCTTTTTCCTTTTTTCCTTTTTTTCTTTTTTTCTTTTTTTCTTTTTTTCTTTTTTTCTTTTTTTCTTCGCACAATAGCGTTGTGATGGCGTGCAGCAGAGGACAAAAAGTGGGGTGTGTGCCTGTCTGGGTTCTGGAAAACTCTGTGCATGGTACTAGTGCAAGTATCAGTAACCTAAAGCTGTCTTATAATAAGGAATGAGAAGTTACCAATAGTTTAAAACTAGAGAACGGTCTCTGGCTTCCCGAGAAAAAAAAGTGCCTCTCTTCTTCCTCTTCATTCTCCCCCTTTTTTTTTCGAGCGGGCGGTTCTTTGCGCTCTAGCAGGTGTATTTTTTCGTTTCCCTCCGGCAGCCGGGGGGGGTGGAAGGAGGCGGCAAGAGATGCTTGCTTGGCGCAAGTATGATACTTGTAGATCAATGGTTAGATTGGCCGAGCAAGACAGGGAAAAAGATGCTCAGGAACAGTTCCAAAAGCAATCAGGCGCAGAAGCCACGCAGTTTGCTAAAAGTCGCGTGTAAAAGAAAGGAAGGAGGGAAGAAGGCCCGTCCCCTCGAATGGAGACAAGGGTCTAAATGTGCCCCACACAATCTGAACGCAGCCTTCGGCCTGTTTGTTTGATATGAGCACAGCATACAGTAGCAACTGTTCCATCAGTTATTGTGCTCGAGTACTGGTACCGTACCGGTACTCGAGTATTGCACCGGTACTCCGCTCGGTACTCCGCTGGCTTGATCTAATACCCCGGGAGAGCAGGCAACATCTGGGACTAGCCCACTACCGGCACCATATGCTCGCCGAATCCAATACTACTCGAGTAGCACCCGTGGCCTGTCCCAGATCTTGACCAACGCCTTAGCAGCTGCTTCATCACATTCTCCCAATACCGGTACACGGGCCGGTACTACCGGTATGTGAGATGCTTGTTCCACAAGTACTGGTACAGTACCGGTATACGGTATTCGATTTGTGGGCAATAACTGCCAAGAGAATTTTCCTGCGCCTTGCTTGAAAGAATTCCTCGAGTGCCGATGGTTATTCTCGGTATCCGCTCATACAAGAACCCTCACGCACAGTGAATTTTGTGATCAAAAGGAAAAATAATCTTACTTGGCTTTAGTGGGCATTGCACAAGTAGGATACCGGTGGTTGTGAAGGGCATATTGGGTCCTTATTCCTTATACGGGGAGGCATTTTTGAGGGGTTTCTGGGGAGAACAAGTTCCAACCTCCTTTTTCCTTCCCTTGACCTTAAAAACCCTCAGAAGTACTGCCAACAGTTAGTGTTTGGTAGAGAACGGCACTTGTAACAATTTGTTCGAATAAGAGTGAGAAGGCAAGAGGTATGAAGGAGAGACAAAATTTTTCATTACTTGCACTTCCGCCACTCGTTGGTTGCCTCTGATGAGAATTGTAAGCCCGAGAACTCTGTTGCCTTCCTACGGTGTTTACAGCTCATAATTATTATGGTGCCGGGCATCTGAAATCAACCACCAACCAAACCAACCAACACAACAATGGCTCCTGAGAACTTCCAATCATAACCACATCCTTAGGAAGATATGGCTGGACGCAAGTGCTCAGAGGGCACTCCTCTCTAGTCCCATCTTTCTGATTTTCAGTAGGAGCAATATTCATAGAGACAGGAAAATATGGAACCAACCTACGCATGCTTGTTTTTCAGATTGTGTTGGCCAAGCCCCTATTTTGCGTGTATTACCTTATGTACTTGTAAGGAAAGCGAATTGCCCAGGAACATTGATTTTCAGGTTCCCGACACCATACCATTTTCTTAATAGGGAAAATATTTACTAGTCGAGATGTCTGCCCCCTTTACTGCTGTGGGGTACAAGTACAAGCACCCGTGCAAGACCGCAATCTTTTAAAAATGTAAAAAATCAATCCATCACATTTGCTATTTCTCGATTCTGGCAATGTCTGCGCCAAACCATCTCTTCCACCCCATCCCATCCCAACTCTCCTCATAAAGTCCCTATTTTGTGTAGCGGGAGGACATTCCATGATACATCCTCGAGCACCGCCAGTTTAGCAGAAGCAGCACCTTCTGTCCGCTGCCCTCCCGCGTCTTATCCTCCACACTCGTTTTCAATCCTCACCACACCTTCTCTCTCTCCCTTCTTCTCTTTTCCTCCTCCCATTCCCTCCTCCCTCTTCCCACCACTCTGCCCAGAGCTAGATACACCTTGGTCCCCCCCATCACCCACACACCCCTTTACCGCCTGATCCAGATTCGGTTGTCCGTTCCTTTTAATACAGCGGGCTTTCTTCCAACCTGTTTTTTCCTCGGTCCTGATCGCCCACCGGCCTTCTTTCTTCTTCAACCCTCTAATTTCTTCAATTTCTCCGACTTTAAGAAAGAAGCAATCAGACTGCTTCTGATTGTTTCTTTTCTTCTTTTCTGCTTCAATCTCTTATTTAATATTGAATAAATAGGGATTTCTTGCGAAAATATCTCCTTTTGTGAGCTTTATCTGCGGTTTGGTTGTGTGAGCTGGTGTTCGACATGGGTTTCCTCGATAAACTGCAGTCGAGTAAGTTACCTATCTTCTATTTGCTTCTCACTACTACTACATTTCAAATAAATCATAAAACTAACAATTCTTACAGAGATTGAGGTAAATGACCAACGCTTCCGTCGTTTTTCAATATTTACATTTCCAGATCAGGAGACAGGCATATACTAACTTGAGCATATAGCTATTCAGACTGGAGCAGAGATACACCAAAAGAAAGAGACGGACCACCTTCATCTCAGATGCTCAGTACGTAGAGTACGTTTCTCGCCTTCCTCTAACGCGACGCTTTAATCATTGAACCTCAAACTAACATAGTTTTTAGCGGTGAATACGTCTACAAGAGCTACCATCCCAGCAGTCCGAGTAAAGGCTCCTTCCGCGTTAGCGAATTTGGGACAGGCAACACGCGCAGACCGTCGAACCAGAGCTGATGCGTCTATAATTATCCGAAGTACCGACAGCGCAGAGCGGGGAAGAGGGACAAAACGGGGGGAGAGAGAAGTAGCCGCGATGGACGACTATGTTCGACGAATGAATATACATATATGCCACGATGCAATAGCGACAATAAGATAGAGTTAGAAAACAAGATCCCCCGATAAGCGAAAAAGCACCTATGGAGTTTGATACTGGCGGAAACTGCGGTATCTCATTCTCTGCTGCGAGCGAGTCTATCCTATTGTGTTGCGTTTTTGTTTTTTGATGGACTTTTTTCTTCCATTCCCTTTGAGTGATAAGCGGGCTCGCAAACCGTTTCTTCGCTAGGGAAGGAGAGGAGGTCATGCGGGGGGTTTAAAGCACTTTCCTGCTCATTCGAATTTGCTTCAGCCGAATCTTCCCTTTTCTTTTCTTTTCTTTTCTTTTCTTTTTCATCAGATACCAATTTTTATTATCGCTTTTTTTTTTTCGTCACTCTCTCTAACGGACAATCTTTACGGATGCTTTCCTTGCTGTTTCCCCCTTTATCATACCTCTCTGGGTTTGTAAAAATATTGACTTCATACTTCCTTGGCTCTATTTCTCTTTCTTATTGGTGGGGAGGTCGCTGTACTCGTACTGTGTGTGTCTATCTAGTCGCCTTCTTTTCTCTTTTCCCTTTTCGTTTTTGTCCCCCTAAGTTAACTTGATCTGATACCCGCATGCGGTGCTCTATTGTTGGGCTGGGCAATTGGATGAAATCATAAAGCGTGTGCAATAATCATGTGGTCCCGAGTCGTGATATAGTCCTGTGATATGGTGCTGTGACACCGTATTCGACATCTTCGCGCGGGAGGGGTTCGGGAATTGGATGGATGGATGATGGATGGAAAGGCGGTGTTCTGGAAGGTATGGTTCAAGGCGCCTGCAGTGTGCACCAGGTAACTTGAAATGGGAGATGCCTTGGCATAAAAAAACGTGTGCTTGAGGCCCAATCCCTGTCCAGATCATAGTTTTTATATTTATGATTACCGTACCTTTATTATAATAAAGTATAATACGGTATGATAGGATAGAAATATGTTTTGTCGGATATGATATTAGCCCAAATCTCGGACTGATACTCAAGCATTTTCGAGCCATTATCTCCCATCTCGACTCACTCTTGAGATATTCTCTACTAGTCTTTATATCTCCTTGCTAATTACTGTAAAAAAATACAAGACATCGACATACTTTATCTATAATTAACATATTGACAAGTGTAGCTTGATAATTTTAAAGATGGCTGTCCGTCGGTGGGGAATTCAACTCAAATACCTTTTTTCTTTTCTTTTTTTTCGATTTTGTGGCTAAATGCTTAGGTGTCTTTCGTTATTTGGTGTACTATAGACGTCTTGGACCATATCGGGTGGGGTACATAGTACGTGATGGAGCTACTAAAATTCATTAATTTACCATTGGTGATAGAGTATGAAGGGTGGGTCTGTCGAACTTCCTCTGGCTGGCTCGAAGGCCTTCTCGATCACTCAAAGAATACTCTGGCCACTGCGCCAAAGAGTTCGACAGACCCTTTTTCCTTCACCAAAAATTAGGGTAAATAGCCAGTCTGGCTGCATAATTTGCGTTACACATGTAATTTCGACCAGGCAGCCCAGACTTCGAGAAGCTTATGCTCACATCCTGGGTACAGTAAAGCACAGTACAAAGTGGTTTGGCTGGTGGGAGCCTTGACATATAATATTTGAACTACAGTGCCATACCGTGCCGCACTAACCAACTTAACTTAGAATACGAAAGAAAAGCATTGCGCTTTTATAGCGGAGAGGGGTAAAAAGGAGCCGGGCAGAATGATGTGAACATGAACAGGACCAGACGTGAAAGCGATGGAACCAAACTCCGTATCTCGCAGTAAAAGAGAATGAAAAGCAAAGAGAAGAAATAGGGAACCGAAGGAAAAATAACGTATGGGTGACCATGAAAGGATTAAAAAGCGACCGCGCAAGTATGATGTGAAGGCAGAGAAAGAAGAAGCAGTATAACATCAAACATCACCATCACGGCTTATTCCTCGCCCTCCTCCCGGACGCCAACCGCCCAATAGCCAATCCCCCACCACCACCACCACCGGCACCGCCGCCTCGCCCCGCCCTAGGCGCATTTGTACCAGCAGCATTCGTCGCAGACCCAGTAGGCGTGGACGTCCTCGACGGAGACAAAATCGAAGCGGTAGCGCCACCCCCACCGCCAGCACCACTACCACCCCCACCACCGTTCGCCATAGAACCCTGGTTCACCGAGGTCTTCACATTGTTGTACTGCATCTGCTGTCTCCTGGCTTTATCTTGCACGGCCTTGAATTTCTCCAGTAGTTCGATCCACTTGATTTCGTCCCCGCGACCCTTCAATCTTGTGGGGCGTTCATACGCGGAACTCCTGAGTCCGGGGGGTGCGGTGTTAGCGCTACTCTTCCCTTGAAGGGAGGAAGGTGGATCATACGCTCTCGGGGCGATGTGTAAGTATCCTATTGCGCTCACACTGTTTAGACGGTTCTTCAAAAGGGCAAACGCAGAGGATTGTGGAAGGAGCATAAGGAGGCCGTAGAGGCACTTGTAGAGGTATGGATGCTTTTCGGGTTCGAGGAGTTGGAGGCGAAGATCTGCATTATTCGGAAAAAGGGGGTTTGGTCAGTGGCGATGTGGTAAGGTTAGGTCGGTGATGGGAAAAGTACATGTGAAGACTGGGGACTCAAGAAGTTGAACTAGTTTGTCGACTTGGATTAGGAGGTTGACGGTTATTTCGAGTTCGGCACTAGGCACAAGTTCATAGATTAGCACTCGTCTGGAACTGTGATACGGTATTGTCCGCATCTAGGAGTAATCAAAGGTGGAGACGAACAAAATTTGCAAGAGATTGGATGCCTGTTCGTATGCCTGGGCCATAAGGCACAACGAGAAAGTTGCGACAGCGTTGTGGCACCAGGATCTGAACAGACTGACAAAGAAAGTCTGGCCATCCTACGTGGTATTGACTTCAGCATTCCCGTTCATCTGCGGGGCGATTAGCATGATAATATCGAACCTTAGTATCCAAACTCCTCAACCGCTTCCTCAAGTCGGCAAGCTCAGGGGCTGTCATTAAGTTATTATTCAGGTTCTGGATCATGATGCTTGCGAATTCAACATCTTCGTCCTTCTCTAAAATTTCTGCTAGTGTTCTGTATATCCGCTCTGGGTTAAGATTGACACATAAATGCCTGATAATTAAATTTCCCTTTGTCTCTAATAGCCGCCGATCTGTGCTAAACAGCGATAGGAGATTGACCATAAAAGAAGTAAAGTAGTTGTCTTCACTATTATGGGAAATTTGAGAAAGTAGCTGCAGATCCCTAGTCACAACCTGATCGCTGGGATCCGAAAGTGTCTTAAGAAGCGCGGGAAACGTTCCATCGTTGATTGCCAACATCTTTTAAACCGTTAGTCGAAATATGTATAAATGCCTGAACCTGAACCTGAAAGAACAGACCTTGCGAGGCGCTTTCCTGTGCAGCATCAGTAACCATTCCAACGCCACCACCCGTGTCTGCTCATGTTCGTTCAAGAACTGTAATGTCAAAGCATTCACAGTAGCCGAATAATCAAGGTCAGCAGTTTTTGGCGGTATAGGAGATGCTGGGGGTATAGGTGTTGTAACGGGAGGTATAGACGAAGGTGTTCGTCTGCCTAAATCAGAATCCTTTGGCAAAGGTTGCCGAGCTTGTGAGTCTCTCCTGTCACTACTAATTGTGCTCTCTCTAGTAGGGTTTCTTGACATCGGCGGCGATGTCGCCGGTTCCCCCGCCACATCGTCGGACAGTGACATTATCAGGCTCAATAATGAGGTATTGACCTTCATAGCTGCACTCCGTACAATCTCTCCCTCATGCGCAATCGCAGGGAGAACATGAGATAGCAGCCGGGGGACAAAAGGCAAAAGGTCCTCAGGACATATATCAAAGAAACTTTCGACCCATCGTAGAGCCGTGAGTTGAATCGATTCCTCTGTTTTTCCAACATAAGCCTCTCGGACGATTAATACCGCCGTCTAAAGTGAATAACCCACCTGTTGCGTCAAGAAATGGAATCAATATTTCTAGGATCTTTTGGTGGTCAACGAGAACGTCTTGCCCAGGTATCCACGATCCATCCGCACTAAGACCTTTTTCCTCCAAAGGGGGCACCCCTTCCCCGCTGTCGTCTAAGCTTAACTTTTCACTTAATCTTACTCCTTCTTCCGTATCACCACTTTCGCTGTTACTGCGTGTCCTTGATTGTGACATCCTGCCTGTCCGGCTTTTCCTAGATTCCTCAATACCACGCTTGATCCTAGCAATCCTCTTGATTTCTGTCAAGAACCCTTCCAATGCCTGTTGAGTTGCTGTGTGAACATCCCCAACAGGATCACTAAGAAACTTGAATAATCCTTCGAGAAACTCTGGAAGGTATGTTACAAGTTCTAAGTCAGGTATTGAATCCAACAATGTAATCCAGGATACAAGGAATATGCGGGTAAAGGGATTCACGACATGTATTCTCTCAGTGAGGAGGGGTATAAAACTGGGCAAAGAGAATGCAGTTGGAAACGCAGCATCCGAAGCATAGGTCGGGGAATTTTCATCCGATTGTGCATCTGTAATACTTTGTTCTGGTGACTGCAAGACAGAAACGTAGGTAGCGGCGGATTCAGCCACGATATCCTTGACAAGCCGATCCAACAATTCCGCCCCGTTCTTAACTGAAAGCTCGGAATCTGCTGCTAGCTGCACCTCCGAACAAATACTTAATCTATGAATTGACAAGGAGTGGCTGCCCAGGAGATGTGAACGGACCTTGGATAATGCATCAAACACATCATTGAAAAATGGTAATATTTCCCCCTTGGCTACTTTTGCAATGTTATACATGCTCTCACAAGCGTAATATCTAACCCGTGCATCCTGGTCGGCAAAGCAAGCAAGAACTGGTGGGACGATTGCACCTAGGTACCGGGCGACCTCCTATACAGCTGTTAGTTGTGGAGTTTTCAACTGATTTTAGGTCGACCCCTCCAAAACATCGTCAAAGGAGCGGATATCCCCACAGGCCCAAGAGCGATAGACGCCGCAGCGAGACCAATCAATCCGCCATTGCGAGCGTGAGGCTGATGTACGGCGTACGCAAAGTCGTGACAAAGTTGGTTGATAATTAGGCGGACTTTCTCGTGGTCATCGTGGACGACACATTCCCGAACAGTTTTTTCCAGCCTTTACAGAGCGGGGGGAAGAGCTCAGTCAGCGTTTTGCATCGGTGGATTCAAATAATGGAAGCTAGTGGCCTACTCAAGTGCACCGAGCTTCCTTCGGTCGTACAGCTTGTCATTAAGGCTGCGTTGAATAGAGCTCTCCATCGGACGCTAGCGCTCTGGGCGCCTGTCGGAGCTTATAAGGTTCGGAAAAATCAGGAGGGGCAGTGCTGGATAGGTGCTTGCCGTAGCGGAGAGATGCGAAATAGGGAAGGGGGGAAGGAGAGTGTGGGAGTTTTGAAAGGGGAAGTAAGAGACGAGAAAAGAGGATGAGGGTGGGTAGAAATAGAAGTAACGCGTGACGAACCAGCCCAAGATAAGTGACTCCCAGCCGTAACTCGCCCAGCGTATCAATTAATGCCGCTCAAGAAGAGAGAAGCTTTGGCGATAAGCGTTGAATGCGAAGCGAATAATCCGGTCACTTGCTTTGTCTTTCTTTCGAGGCAGCTCTGGAAACTGTGTCGAACGAGCTCTCTTATGCTTAGGTTGAAAGAAGGTTCGTGAACTTTTTCTGTCCGTGTGCTAGGTGCTCGCAGAAAGCCTGCGGAACCCCTCGAACGACGTCAAGGTGTGGCGCTTGGGGCAGTCCAGCAACCAGGATTCCCTTGAGATGCTGTGGCTGATTCTGAAACGAGCCCCATCTAGGGGGAAATATATTACCGGCAGGGCATAATCAAATTGCAGTTTCGGGAACAGTTCTTGAGAGCTCCACATCAATCAATCATGCATGACATCTATTTTGCCATCTCCACTAAGATCGTCAATTAAAATACGTATGATACAATTTCTAGAAAGGTGGCTGGAAACACTGGTTCACATGCTCGAGCCATGTTGAAATTTCATACTGCGAGCGGTGAGCCACTCGCGCAGATGGGTCAGTGGCGCGTTTGCTATGAGAGGAGATGATTAACTAAAAACAAATCTAGAAAAGTGCACATATGGCAAGAGTATGACATTAATTGCCCAAAATTTATTTAGAAGAACCCATCGTAAAAAAGGAGATTTCTCACGACCCCCGCGCCTGGCGAATGCGCGACTGACTGGTCCGCGCGAGTGGCTCATCGCTCGTAGCAAAAGCGTGTTTCCATCCCAACGCACAAACGTCCTGTGAAATAAAAAAAAACTTCCAAAACCCAACACTATATACCGGTATTCTCTCAAGTAGTCTTTACTGAGGGCTTTTTTCCCCTCAAACTCTTGTTATCTTCCACCCTGCAATAATCCACCTAGACAAAGCCCAACAGATAGACCCAGCAAGGAGGGTTACCCCACAGAATATCTGTAATCCCCAAAATCCCCCATTGTACTTATCAACCAGGGCGCCACCGATGGGTACACCCGTCAATGCCGCAATAGACACAAAAGCAAACATACCTCCATTCCGAACCCCGATCTCTCGGATATCTGAGATTTGAGCCAGACAAGCCGGCGCGAGGGAAACAAAAGCCCCGGTCGTGAATCCATAGAAGCAGGCGAACAAAATAGCAGGTAAATTTCCCGTCGCTGGAAGCCACAGGGCTAATACAAGGATTCCGGAAGCGCCTGTTGTCATGATCATCATCTATAAATCACTTATGTTAGAACTCTGGCCGTAATACTGTATTGGCACTTGAGGGATGTCATACATTATATCTCCCAAGTTTATCCCCCAACCAACCTGGCAGGATACGACCAAAGACACTGACGCCGTTCAGGATGGAAACAAGGTAATTTGCCAGGGAAGTTGACATGCCGCTCCTTTTTGCGGAGACAACAATGAAATTGAATGGCAAGAACATTCCGAAAAAGAACAGGAATGCCGCGACGATTGACATGGAGTATGCGGGCTCTCTAAAATGCTTCAGGAAATCGCTCAGCTTGAGCGGAGCCCAACCCTTTGGCGGAAGTCTAGACTTAAGAGTGAGGTTTGCAATGATCATCATTCCGAGGATTAGGAAGGCGGCGATGCGCATTGTCCAGCCTAGTTGGCCA
The DNA here is from genome assembly GCA_003521225.1 of Tuber microsphaerosporum. Taxonomy (NCBI): domain Eukaryota; kingdom Fungi; phylum Ascomycota; class Pezizomycetes; order Pezizales; family Tuberaceae; genus Tuber; species Tuber microsphaerosporum. Next base: position 6,222 of record QOVD01003853.1, on the reverse strand, counting down.
CTAATCAGCATCGTTTAGATATATGATATTTAGAAGAGTTTTATCTTACCATAGCCAACCCTAGGAAGTAATCGCTCAATCATAATTGGTAGGATCACACCTCCCATACTCGATCCTGAAGCCATTACTCCAAGTGCAAATGCTCTCCGTTTGAAGAACCAGGTAGAGACATCCCCGAGCGCTGGATAGAAGATAAGTGAAGCTCCCGTAGCTGAAACAATCCCTTGACATATAATGAAGTGCCAATATTTAGATGATATGGAAACCATCATTAAGCCAAAAACGTGGAGGAAAGTTCCAAGTAATAATATGAAACGAGAGCCATAGGAATCGTAGTACTTGCCCACAATCGGGCCGAGAAAGAACATGCCTGTGCGATCTCAGTTAGTAAGGCTTCAGGCGGGAGGGGGGCTTTGAAGGAGAAGCTGTTTACAAAAAGTTTCCAAACTTAATATCCAAGAAACGGTACTTGGCGAGTACCCTTTAAGTTGGTTCTACCAACCTGTCAGCTAGAAGGAGAAAAAAGCAAATGATAGCACGTACAACTTACAGCCTCATAGTAATCTTGGAATATTCCAATACCTGTTTCACCGGTCAGCACCACTGTTTCCAATTTCTACCGGGCATTACTAGCACCATCACTTACAATTAATCCAACCTAAACGCAACAAATCTATTAGCAAGTACTCGAAACTCCCCCTCAATTCTTCAGGCAAACAAAACTCACCAAAACTGCAAAACATCGCTGCAAACCCCCCAAGCACGCACAGCCAAGCCGTGGCCCCACCATCTGGAAAACTGGAGGGGTGGTGAATAGAAAGCGTAGTAGGCTGCTTCTCCAAGTTCTCTAATCCCTCCTCCGCCGGCGCTATCCCCATATTATCACCACATTCTTCACCCTTCCTTGCAGACATTCGGCTCACGTCGCTCGGTGTGTATCCCTCACGCCCACTGTCGCTTTCTCCTGGTTTGTAGTCTCCATCTAGGGCAATGAGGGTTGGCGTTGAGCTAGCGGGGCCTTGCTCCTTGTCCATTTCGTGCTAAGTTTAGAATAGTAGCTCCCGCTAGACTAGTAATGGTTCTCGTGGGTCGTGGGAACTGCAAACTTAGTGCAGGTGAGTGATAGCGTGTGACAAACAGCTAATGAAGCCCTCGCGAATCTCCTCTCTAACAAATAAAAAATAAAAATAAAAGCGGAAGAAGAAACTAAAATGTTAACCTGATCCCGTCCAAGCGTGGCTCTTTAAGCTAAATTTCCTCCCCTAAATAATAAAAAAAAGTCGGACCCACTCTCTTCCTAAATGTACTACCCTACACTCCCCACATACAAGATCAAGGGACTCTTCGGGGGTGCCCGATTCGCCTACTACCGTGCCTGCTCGAGTGCAGTAGTCCCATCCGTCCCCTGTGACTCCCATCTAGAAAGGCAGGATACAGCAGGGTAACTTACCAGCCGTTTCATAAAGTATCCGGACACCCTGGCCTAATTTGTATTAGCCTTTGGTCAAAGTGTCCGGATACTTTTGAAACCCGCTAGTAAGTACCTTAAGACAAGCAAAAACCCCCCTCCCTCTACCAGGCTTCCACACTCTTCTTTTCCTTGCTCTCTCTACCCCAGTCAAGAATTTTCGGAAAATACGGCAACTTTTTTTCTTTTTCTTCCATCCGATGTGAGTGACCGAGGGCTGCATGTGTGCTTCCGCACGGTACCAGCACCCCCAGGCAACGGTATAGAAAGACGGGGCTGCACGGTTCTGTGGTATTCGAGATCTGATTTCATGCCTTTAGACTGCATCTGACACAATAAGGAAATTGGCAGGGGAGATATGGGCTTTCTTCCAGAGCTAGCTGCTGATATGTTAGGTTCCTAGTACTTAATATGGTACGAGCAATTTGGGGGCAATGATTAGAGACTAACGATTGGGGGGGAATTGGAGTCTTGGAGTTTTGGAGGAGGATATGCTTGCTCGTGCGTGTTCAGATGGGGAACGCTTTCTCCCCCTCTTCCCTTTAGGGGAAATTGCTGTACCGGTAGTATCAGTATGCTTCTTGGGGTGAATTGTGTCCGTAAATAGGTAGAATTTCTTGAGGAAAGGAGGGCTACAGAAGCATTCTCCAGCGTACCATAAACCTATCGTATACCACTTCTTCTAAAGCCCCCTATTCAGTTCACCCCCCAAAGATACCGGTGCTCCCCCCTACTACAATTCCGTATCTCAAGGAATCAAGGATTCGCGATACCATATCTCTCACATAACCTACTGTCAGTGCAACGCCCAGCCCCACCCCAACTTCCGAGCCGGAAAAGCCACAAATCGGAAAGCCGACGCCTTGGCCATACCCCAGTGTTGCAGATCCTATCGTCGCACAAAATGGCCTTCTTTCTAACAGCATCAGAGTGTTGGCGGTGATCGGAGGTGGGGAGTTATTGCGCGACTGGGGTGCGAAAGATCTTGGCACCCCCCGATTTTACACCAAAACTACCGGTACCCAATTACAAGTACATGAACTCAATGAATATGTCGAATGGAGTAAAGAGGGGTAATTCTTGCGAATAACAGGAACTTTCCAATTAGAGTGCAGCCCTTTTGTGCCCTTAAGTTGCATTGGCCTCTTTCTCTTCGTTGAATCCTGTGAATTGATTTAGGCACAAAACTGGGGCTCAACTCCCGCGCATGCATCCCGACCCTGTCAAATGCCCCGCGATCCTACAGTTCCTCGAGTCCGCAACCAACCCCCTGGTCCAGGACCCAGCAGGAAGTTATGGGTCAGTTATTTGAGGCTAATCGGCCAAATATCTCCCTGTTTATTCTGGTTAACAGACCCCTGCCCTTGCACTTTACCTTTCGGGTCGGATAGCGGGGCTCACGTTAGACCGAAATACCACTATTACAAATTAACTAATCGATCAGCACTCGTTTGAGTTAAGTTGAGTTGAGTCAAAAGTGGATACTGCACTTCGGCAAATGCTCTTAAACAGGCCTTTTTTTTTTTTCATTTGTCCTTCCTCATCGGTGCCGGATTTATGATACTCGCGCCTAATCCACTATCTCCGTCCGGCTTATAGACCCTTGACCGGCCAGACATTGAAAATATTGTGCCACACCTGTCAATGATTGAGGCGTGGATGACGGAGGGGCTCTTGAACCACAACCTTACAGTACTCGAGTACTCGAGTAGTACCGGTATTTTCCAACGACACTAGCGTAAACGTTGGTTATCATCTGAAGTCTGCACATCTGAGAAATTAGAGTCATTTGGCACTTTTTTATTCGAAAATTCGCGAATTTCGAGTCGCCACCCCACACAAACTATCTCCACACCCGCCAAGAAGCTAGAAATTTCAACTTACTCGAGTAGAATTGAAAGGAATAAGTGCCAAGGGACTCAATTTATCGTATGATATTAACGAAAAAGCTTACTCGAGTAGTACCGGTATCATGACCTCTGGCCCAAAACTGACAGGGGTCGCACAGCATTTTCAATGTCTTGCGGGTCCAGGAGGTGATCCCCACACCCGGGATAAATCCTCCTGAGAAGGAATGGTGCTTGTCTGGCAAGGAATAGCTTGAGGCTCGTGGAAGCGCTGGATCTCATTACCGTAACTGGAACTTGCAATTTCTGCTCGCTTGTCAAATCTAAACTAAACCTATCGTGGTCAGAATACGCTGATGATGATCTGATAGTGGATTGCGATGACACAAGTGGATATCATGCGATGCGGTGTGTAAGGATGCGCCGGAGTAATAGGAGGGGACTGGGGCGCTCAGCGAACAATACTAAAAGTGACTTAGCAGGCGGTTTCGTCTGGCCGCTCCCGTAGTAGATACTCGGGTCAGGGGGTAAATGAT
>QOVD01003849.1:0-10947 GCA_003521225.1 Tuber microsphaerosporum | reverse complement strand
GGGAGGGGCCGGGGCAACCTTGGGGGATATGGGAAGCTTGAATCTATCGGTGGAAATTATCCTTTGGGGCCTATATCTGGCCAAGATCGTTTTAGGAGAGGGTATTGAGTGGAGGGAAAGGGGAGGATTGGCTAATGATTCCTTTGACGACATGCTTGTTTCTTATTGTTTGAGCGAGTTTTATGCGATTACCCTACAAAACAACTGCACGGAGTAATAACCTGGCGATATTAGGCTTTCGGGCTAGGAGACCTGGCCAAAAAGAAATCGTCCGCGCCCGGGAATGGATCCGTTTGGAGCTTGGGGGTGAAAGGTGTAGATATTAGATTGTTTTGTTTTTATTTGTTTTCATATGGGTATATGATCGAGGCCTGGTGAAGTACCTAGTAGACACGCTGGTCTTAGGTATTGGTTTTTGCTGTTAATTAGGTTCCGGCTATTGGTTAACGGTGGATTTCTCGGTTGATTTATGTCCTAGATCAAAATAGGAACCAGAGTATGGGTCAGATAGGGATGAAGCGGGATATAAGGGCAGATAGACTGGACTGCTACAGAAAGCCCATAGTATTTAGTTAGGCAAGGCTAGTGTGGCTAGCATGATAATAAATCGAAAAGTTGATAATAAAAAATAAAAAAACATAGGTTAAGAACAAAACAAAAGAAGAAAAAAATGAACGGTTTCAGAACTTGTTAGCCTTGCATGCCAAGGCGGCTACCCCGAGCACAATAATCGTGTTGTCCATGCTGAAGAAGAGGTGTATACGATGGTGGCAGTTCCAAATAGGGGGATATTATTTTGCCGAGGGGATCTCTTGTAAAAGTTATTTTTCCAGTCCAATAAATGTTCCGAAGGCTGCGGAATTTTCTGTCGATGCACATGCGATATAGCGGCTTTTGCGTTGGTTTCAGAGAGCCACAGGAGAAATTCTAGTACAAGGGTCCGGCATAAAGCCTTCGCACATCCACGATGACTTCTATTTACCTGGCAAAAGAAATAACTATAACAAATTTTTATCGAGATAAGGGTTTCAACCAATGGCGGACTTCCAACACGTTACTCATTGGGCTTTGAATTGTCTTTAGGATTTGTGGATTTCCTGAAGAAACATGAATAGCAAGGGAGGAAAAAGTGACAGGGGCAGTAGATATGGAAAAAAGGGGGCTAGGGTTAAGAGTGGTGGTGTTGGCAAGAGGGGATTGTCTAAAGGAAAGGTGGTGGCGATAGGGAATGGGATGAGCTTGGGGAAGGATACGGAAGGTGATTGGAAGGTGTGGGAGGACGAAGAGAATATGAGAGGTGAGGGATGTAGTGGATTGGAAGAGAGAAGAGAATGTGACATGGAAGGTGTGGAGGAAAGTGGTGTGGGTGAGGGCAGCAGATAGGGTGCGAGCGGAAAAGGGGAGTGGGAAGAGGAGGTAGGAATGGAAATAGAGGAGGAAGAAAAAGAAATAAAAGAAGAGATAGAGAGATTGAAAGTGGTATTTGTGGACAGGGAGGTTTAAATGGTGAGATAGAAGGAAAAAAATAAAAGATTGATTGAGGAAAAAGAGAGGAAGGAAAAGGAGAGAGTGGAGAAAGGTAAGAGAATGTTGGAGGAAGTGACGGAAAGAGAAAAGAGGATGAGGAGGTAGAGGAAGGAGATAGAAGAGAGAAGGGTTGGAGGAAGCAGGGAAGAAGGAGAGAAAGAGGGAATAGTAGAGGTAGAGGATAGTCAGGAAGGTAACGTGGGTATGGTGGATGAGTAGAAGATTAAAAAAGTAAGGGAGGATGAGAGAAAGAAGAAGGAAGGATGGAGGAAAGAGTTAGAGGGGAGGTTAGCGAGGGGTGTGGAAAAGGGTTGGAAGAGAGATGAGGTCATGAGAATAAAAAGAGAATGGAAGGATTACGACGATTTGATGGAGGAGATGGGATATATAGCGGGAAAAGACAAGTTAGAGACGAGGATGTGGAGTTTGGATAGGGAAATCAGGAAAATGTATGAGTTTTTGGAAGAGGGAGGTGGAGGTTGTGGATTAGGAGGAAATAATTCAGAGGTAAATAGAATGGGAAAGGGAGAAGACGCAAGAGAAGAGATGGTGGTAGAGAGCCAAGTGGTGGTAGGAGAGGAGGTGAGAATGAAGAGAGAATTGAAGAAAGTGAAGGTGGTAGAAAAAGGAAGAAGGTACACAGAGGTGATGGGTGAAGGGGTAGTAGTAGGAGAGAGGGGGAAAGAGGGTATGGTGGAAAAAATGGAAGAGGAGAATAGGGAGGAAGAGAGGAGAGGTTTGGAATTGGAAGAGAAGTTGAAGAAGAAGATGGTAATCATGATGGATTCGTAGGAACAGATGGAGGGAGAGGAATGGAACAAAGAGGAAGTAGAAAGAGAATTGGGTTTGGGTAGAGGAATGGTGGAAGCGATAAAAGTCAGAGGAAACAAGGTGGAATTCGGGTTGAAGGATGAGGAAGTGGTGGATAGGGCAATGGAATTGGGAAAGGAAAAGTGGGATAATGCGTTGAAGGAGAAAGTAGGAGGAAAAAGGAAGGTAGAACAGGGTGGGAATGGTTATTGAAGGGGTAGAAGTGAAGGAATGGGAAAGGAGAATGGGAGATTTGAAAGAACAATTGGAACAGGAGAACGGGGTAAAATTGGTGAAGAGGCCGGAATGGTTAGCGGATGGAAACAGGAGGAGAGTATTGAAATTGGAGAGAGTTGGAGTGGTGGTTCATGTGGCAAAATACAGCGAAAGGATGAGGTTATTGGAAGAGGGTATGAAGTTAGGAGGAATCAAGAAGATGGTAAAGAAATATGTGTATACGAAAAATTTAGTATTTTGTACTAAATGTGCGGTGGTGGGTCATAGTTGGTGGGACTGCAAGAAGGACAAAACGAAGTGCAGTGTATGCACAGTGGATGGACACACAGGATGGCAACACAAATGTGGGAGATGTCAAGTTTGGAGAAAGCCATGTGTACATTATAGGAAATGCGCAATGGGTGGAGGAAGCCACAGTATGAGTGAGGCAGGCGAGGGAAATTGTTGGGGAGTTAGGATGGAAATGGTTAGATTGAGAACTTTAGCGGGCTAAAGTTGAAGAAGGAGGAAAATTGAAATTGGTTTCGGCCAATTTGAGAGGGGTGTATAATGGATTGGTGGAATTAGGGGTTAGGGGAAAAGATGTGGATATTTATGGTTTACAGGAGGTAAGAGTTTCGAAGGAAGATGGGATATATGGATTGGATGGTTATGAGACAATAGTAGGGGTTGAAGGTTCTGTGGAGAGTAAGGGAGGTGCGGTAGTAGGTATGTTGGTGAGTGAAATATGGAAAGGGAAGTATATAGTACCGGAGAGATGTCAGGAGAGAATAGGGATTAGGCTGGAAGTGGGGGAAGGAGTGAAAGTAGACATATGGACGGTTTACATGGGGCAAGGGAAGCATGAAGATTTTAAGTGGCCGGAAGGTGGAAGAAGCATGGTGGTCATGGGAGACTTTAATGCATGGAGTAAGAGATGGGAAGGAGAAATGGAGAGGAACTCAAAGGAAGGAAAAAGGGTGGAAAGATGGTTGGATGAGTGGGGATTAAGGGTTGGAAAGAAGGTTGGAAAAATAATGAGGGTGGATGATAAGGGAGGGAGAAATAGAGTTTTGGATTTGGCAGTTTATGGAGGGAAAGTGGAATTGGAAATGTAGGTAGGGGAAGGGTTGATTGGAGTTGCCCATAAGCCATGGGAAATAGTGGTGGAGGTAGGGAAGTTGAAAATCGACAAGGAAATGGAATTAAGAAAAGTAGTGGATTGGTTTAAGGTAGAAGCTGAACTAAGGGTATGGGGAAGAAAGGAGGAAGAGAATTTAAAAAGGAGTTGGAGTAGGGAAAGATTGGATAGTGTGGTGGAAAAATTGGAAGTTGGAATATACGAGAGAATAAGAAGATGTGAGGGGAGAAGGCAATGGAGAGGGGGTAGAAAGAAATGGTGGGATGAAGAATTGGAAGGATGAAGAAAGAGGGTTAGGAATTTGGAAAAAGCGTGTGAAAGGAGAAGTGACGAATTGGACAGGAAAATTATGTTGGAAGGAAGGAAGTGTTATAGAAGGGTGGTTGAGGAAAAGAAAGGGAGTTATTGGGAAAAATATTTGGAGGATTTGAGTTTGAACGATAGTTTTAACTTCATTAAAACGGATAGGGATTTTGTGGTAGATGTACCAGGGATAAGGAATGAGCAAGGAGAGGTGGTGGAAGATGACGATGGAAAGGGGATAGCAATTTTGCGAGGTTTGGAAAAGAGAGAAGAATTGGATCAAGAGGAGGAGGGTTATTGGGAAGAGGTAGAGGTTGATAAGGAATTACTAGAGAAGTATTGGAAGAAACAGAGTGACAAGAAAGCGAAAGGGGTAAATGGATTGGGAGGAAAAGTAGTTAAAATGATATGGAATATGGATTGGGGAAGCAAGGTGTTGAAAAGGGTTGTGGAAGTGAGTTTGGGACTCAGCTATGTTCCAAAGAAATTTAGAGAGAGCAAGGTGGTGGTGATGAGGAAACCGAAGAAACTGGATTATAGTCTACCCAGCAGCCATAGAGTTATAAACCTATTGGACGTTTTGAGTAAGGGAATGGAAAGATACATGGTCAAGAAATTGGAAAAATGGGGTAATAAAGGAATGGGGGATGAATAATGGTGTGCAAGAGAGGATAGGAGTAGCATGGAAGTGGTGGGAAGATTTATGGAAAGTTGGGAAGAGAAGGGGGGGATTAGGTTTGTTATTGTGCATGGATGTTATAGGGGGATACGAGAATGTGGGGGTAAAGAAAATGGATGAAAGATTGATGGAGGTGGGAGTGGACAAGGGATTAAGGAAATAGATAAGTTCGTTTCTAAGTGAGAGAAAGGTTAGAGTGAGGGTGAGAAACAGATTAGGGAAGTGGACAGGGTTAAAAGGAGGAACAATACAGGGTTCACAACTAAGCCCGATATTTTTATGTTTTTATTAGGAGGGGTATTAGAAGATGTTAAAAAAGAGGAGGTAGATGGAGTAAGAGTGGTGGCAGAGGTGGATGATGTTGATTTCATGATAACGGGTATGAGTGAAGGGAACATTTTGGAGAAGGTGAAACAAATGGAAGGGAGTTTGGAAAGAGGATTAAAGAGATGGGAAATTAATGTGCAAAAGTTGAAACTGGAAGCAATGTGGATGGACCGAGGTGGTGAAGAAAGGAACAGGTAAGTAAGATGGCATGGAGAAAAGGTTAGAAGAGAAAAAGAGATCAGAGTGTTGGGGGTGTGGTGGCAAAGGGATGGAGGTTATGAAGGACAAATGAAGAATAGAATTTGTTTGGGGGAGGTTAGGTGGAGAAAGTTATTGAAATTGTTGGGAAGAAATAGGAGAGGAGTGAGTGTGGATATTTTGGGAAAGTTGTTGAAGGTAGTGGTTATGAAGGCGGTTATGTATGGAATGGAATTGTTTTGGGATATAGGAGGGAGAGATATAGGAGAGATGAGGAATAGGTTAGAGGCATGGAGGAATATGAGTTTAAGAAGAGTGTTAGGAGCAGTAAGAACGACACCGATTGCAACAATGTTAGGAGAATTGGGATGGAAAAGCATGGATATTGAAATGGAGAAGAAGGTGTGCAGATGGAGTAAGAGATTAAGAAGGAGAGGATTTTGGGAGAATGGAAGGGAATATTTGAATAAAGAGGCGAGGGAAGTAGGAAGTTGGAGAGGAGGTTGGGTAGGAAGAATGATTAGGGCAGAAGAAAAATACAAATTGGAAGGGGAAAAGTGGGAAGTGGAAGCCATGAGAGAGGGGAATTTGAAGTGGAAGTTTGTATGGGGAGGCAGGAAGATGAATAGGAAAAGAGTTTGGGACATGGGGAGAGAAGAGAGAATTAAGGATTGTTTGGTGGGATTGAGTGATGCGAGCGAGAAGAATAGTAGAATGGGTTTGGGGGGATGTATATGGGAAAATGGAAGAAAAACAGAAAGTTGGAGAAACAATATTGGATGGGGATTTACGGTGGGAGAGGGTGAAATGGAAGGGGTAAGGAGGGTATTGGAGAGAGTGGAAAATTATGATGGAGTTTTGAGAAAGTTGGTGATAGGGGTAGATAACATGAGTGTTATTGAAAGATTAAGGAAGGGAAGGAGTATGTGCGGAATGGCAGAACAGAGAGTCAGAGAAAAAGCGAGAGAATTGGAGAGATTGGGTTGGAAGATAAGGATGGTATGGGTACCGGGTCACATAGGAATGAGGGAGAATGAGGAGGTGGATAAGTTGGCCAAAGAAGGGGTGTATTACAAGGTTGAAGAGGAGATGGGAAATATATAAACTTGGGGAAGGTGGGAGCAAAGGAGGAAGGAGGAAGAAAGGAGGGTATGGAAGAAATACTGGGTATTCGGGAGAAAAGGAAGGGAATATTTTGGTTCAGGGTCGGGAGGGGAGAGAGGTCATAGAGGAAGAAGATGAGAAAGCATATTTTTGTTTTGAATGAGGGTAGGACATGGAAGGATGAGAAATACGAGGTATAGAAGTGGGGACAAAAATTGCGAATGTGGAAGGAGAGAAGATAGAGACCATATATTACTATATTGTAATAAATGGGAGAACAAAAGAGAATATATGGTTAAAGGTTGGGAGCGAGAGGGGGAGGGTTTGGATGATATGATTGATATGGAATGGTTGCTGTTTAGCGAGGAAGGGGTTAAATTGGTGAAAGATTTTGGAAGGAAAACAGGTTGGATAGAGGAGAGGTGGAGGGACAAGATTGAGTTGGAAAAAGGAAGGATCGAGAAGGAAGGTGAGAGGTTGAAGGGAATTAAAGTTGATAGGAAATTGAACAAGAGGGAGAAAGAGAAGAGGGAAAGAGATTTGAGATTGGGAAGGTTGAGAAGGAAGAAGCAGTATGCAAGGCAAAAAGAGGAGTATCTGAAAAAGGGGGTATCACCCATTACAAGTGGTACAACCTTTGCTGCAGGGGGTAGGAAGTATGAGAGGAAGATTTTAAGCGAGAAGAAGGACATGGATAATAGGCGTGGTATTTTGGGGAGATAAATTGGGACGAAGGGTTATGGAAGATTGGGGCAGACGCTAGTATTTAGTACAGAAAGCCCTTAGAGTTGTAGTTAGTTAATAAAAACAACCAAAAAGTTTAAAAAGAAAAAAAAAAAAAAAAAAAAAAGTCTTCGCACATGCACCGTCACCGTTACAACCCCAGCGTTTGAAATTATTACTTGTCGCACAAAACCACGATCCAGTTTTCGACCAGTTACAACAGCAACAGTCTTTTGTGTTAATATTAGATTACTCAGAATGGATCCTACGATAGACAGTCTTAAGAGAGAAGTTTCCTTCTTCAGAGAGAAGCTAAACGAGGCGGAGAAAAAGCTAGAGTTGAAAGGGTCGCAGTTGAGAACATTTGTCAGCACTTCGGTATAGTTCACACCCAAGAAGATTAGAATGGTTGAGGCGAGCAGACAAGTTACCCCGATTTTAGCGAAAAAAGGATGGGATGATGATGATGGGTTTGGGAGGGATAAGAGGAGAGTGATGGGAAGGGGGATACCATTTGACCCTGAGGGATTGAAGGGGAAAAGAGTGGTGTTGGGATTAAAAGTGGGAGGTGTACTGTGGGAGGTTGGAATTGGTGGTGTGTTGGCTGCATTGGAAGAGGAGGGATATGTGATTTATAAGTGATCACGGTGGTTGGTGGGTGCAGAGGAGAAGGAGAGGCGGATGAAGATAGGGAAGACTTCATCTACGGTGGTGGTTATGATTAGAGGAGAAGAGGATGTGGCAAGATTGATGAGGCGAGGGTTGTGTCGGGGTGGTAGGTGGCACTCAGTGAGGTGTTATGAGGCGGTGCAGCCAACGAGTAAAAAGAGTGGATGGGTTTGGTGTGGCGAGATGTTAGAGGAGTTGATAAAGGGAGAGAGGAGGGGGATGAATAAGTTGAAAACGGATTTGGTGGAGGTTAGGGTAATAGTGAAGGAGGATTTGAAGAGAAGAAAGGAGGAGAAGGAAGAGGTGGAGTTTAAGACGCCGGAACGGGATACATTTAGGTATATGGGGAAAGAATTCAAACCGGAGAGCTTGTTTGGAAGAGCGGTATCACCCATTGCAAGTGATACTTCCCTTGGCGAAGCAAGTATTAAATTGAATGACGGTAAGAGATGGGGGTATTGTTCAGTTAAGAAGTGGATTGATAAAGGGATTGAGAAGTGTACTTGTGGACCGGGTTTGAGAAGAAAAATGGATGGTTGGAAGAATAAGCGAGAAGATTAGGGCAGACACTAGTATTTAGTACAGAAAACCCATAGAGCTGTAGTTAGTTAATAAAAACAGCCGAAAAGTTCCAAAAATAAAAAAAAAGTCTTTGCACATCCACCATCTCTCTTACAACCGAAATTTTGAAACTAAGCCTTCGGGTGATGTGTCACATTTTGACAATTTGGGTGGTGTGGTCCACTTTTAGCTTACTCATGATGGCTTCAAGTGCGGGGTAAGTGAGAAAGACACGAGAGTTTTGAGTGGAAATGGACCTTACGAGGGGGTTTTCGATACTCTGATACAACGAGAGTGATGGTAGATGACACTCATTGCAAGTGTCATAGACCATGGAGCATTCTGAGTACGATGATCGAAAAGAATTGGCATTTGTGAGTCGGCCTCAGTGCTGGCTCAGAAGGAGTTTACAGTTGGCTTTACCGTTCGCGATGGGAGACTGGGGACAGACTGGTGAGTATTGATGACTTGGAACCATATGAACTCATCAGATACAGAGGACACAGGGAGTGGCGGCGTGTGGTTTAACACATCCTGTTGAGGGTGGGGAAACCTGATCGATGAAGCTTTCGCTTTTTAAAAATGCTGGGGGGATAAGCACCGTGACTGTTCTGTCCTGTGTACATGTGGGTTTTCCGCTTGCATGGGGGATATTATTGTACCGGAACCTAGAAGCCCGTGTCTAGGTGAAGGTATACTCAGTTACCGGCCCTTGTAGATTTCTATAAACTTTTCGAAGTCAGGGGAACCTTGGGTCAGACAGCAAGAAACAGCGAAGGTGGCAAAGGGAATTCAGCAGAGTGGATGGATATGGGCAGACACGAGTATTTCGTACAGAAAGCCCGATGTGGATAATTAGCCGATACATGTTTATATAGTTAATTTATGCCCGAAATGTTCAATAAAAATAAAAATAAAAATAAAAAAAAGTCTTCGCACATGCTAATTTGTGACCTCACCAGTTTTTAACAATATTTTGCGGGTAAGCCACTTTGGTGTGTGCGAAGACTTTTGTTTTTTTGTTTTTTTTTCTTTCTGAACTTTTCGATTAAGAGCCTATCTAATTACAACAACTAGCTAGTACTCAAAATTCTATAGACTTTCTGTAGTTAATCAAACTGTCTGGCTTTTCTCTTACTTCGACCCTCACATATCCCCCAGACAAAATAATCTCCAACACCCAACCGGAAACATTCAACAACTCCACTTACGCCCAGCAATAAAGTCCTTGACAAAAAGCCAAAAGAACAATACCTACCCAACACGTATACCAATGTGTCATCCCATGTCGTCACCCAGTCCAGGCCAAGTGGTCATCCTTTAGGTCAGTAAATCGAAAATCGGTTATTCCTATCGTAATGTTCAAACCCCAAGTACAAACGGAATTTACCCCGACCGTTCCTTTTTAACTTCAGGCCGTATCCCTCCTCAGAAAGGCTAAAGGCGCATGGCGTCGCGATATCGTTTTCCAGTGTTGTAAGAAAATCCACTGAGAATTCCCACATCATTGGGTCCTCTTCCATAAACAAAAGAAAAATCAATTTAATCCCCAAAACAACTAACCCCTTCTCCCCGTTCTATCCTCCATCACCATCCAATTCACCCTTTCTCTCACCATAGGTACTCTCGATCCGGTATGGGCCACTTGCAATAGGTCACCCCTACCGAACCAATTTCCTCTCCCCAAATTTCTCCTACTCCTCCCTTCTCCTCTTCCTCTCGATCCAAACTGTACTCCTCTAAACTCATTCCTACCCCTGGCTCCAAATCCCCTTAGCCCCGTAGGCACTTTAACTTCTTCCACTATTACCTCTTCCACTATATCCTCATCATCCGATCCTTCCATCACCATCACTCTTCTTCTCTGTCCTATCCCAACCCCTACCGAGACAACCTCAGGCAACCTTACAACTGGCAAAACCTGCTCCACCCCATCATCAAATAAACCTACCGCCCCATCAACCAAACTCTCTACCACAAATTCTTCAACGCCACCTTCTTCTCCTACCCTTGCCACAGCATCAGTCATGTAAGCACCACTTGTAATGGATGACGCCCCATCAACTTCAGCCACAGCCCCAGCCACCTCCTCTTTTTTCTCCTTCTCCTCTCTCCTTTCAACTCCCTTTCCCTTTGCCTTCTTCTCTCCAACATTCAATCTCTTAGACAATACCGACACATGATGCCGGAGTCTCGAAACTTCTTTCTCCAACTCTTGGATGCGACAAAATGCCACACCCAACGCCAAACCGTTGCTCGCAACCTGAGTTGCCGTGAACGAAGTCTTCTTAGCAGAAACCATTGCTCAACTATGATAAATCGAAAGACCGTAATGTGTAAAAGCTTTTGAAGATAAAATAATAGATAAAAGAGATGGATTTTCCTCTTAAACCTTGATGGATTTTAATAAACTTCATGAAGTAAATTAAAGACTTGAAAATATCGTGAGATAAAATCCAAGGATCCTGTTGGTCAAAACTTGAAATGTGACGTGTCACTGTTGTTGATATTTCTTTCACTAGAGGTGTAAGAGAGATCGAGGATGTGCGAAGACTTTATGCCGGACCCTTGTACAGAGGCAGTTCCCACCGGGTGAGCGCTAGCACATCAATGACAAGATATGAGCTCTCTATTAACGTCCCCGGAGGGGGGAGGAGCCTGCAGGGGGGGCGAGTGCCAAGTACTGCTG
>QOVD01003848.1:0-15721 GCA_003521225.1 Tuber microsphaerosporum | reverse complement strand
TCGCACCCCCTCCAGGCTCCTCCCCCCTCCGGGGACGTTATACCGGCAGAACACAATACTGGTATCGATAGAGCGCGGGGGCGATCTATACCACAAATATTAGTTAGAAAATCTCGATAGGTGCATTAAGTTAGAACTAATCAAGTTACTGACACCCAACTTCTCCTGAAAATAGCCTATCTATCCAATCATGAATAGTTGCAGTAATGATGCTATCGCTTTATTTGGGGAGACTGGCCGGCCACTAAGTTAGCTCCAGCACCATTTCCAGTCTCCCCAAATACCAATATCGCTCCCGTAATTAGTTGTCGCTATACCGTTAAGGGGTGGATAACGAATTGCAAACTCGCCTTGCATAACGGCTTCTGAACCGCTTACTGTACCGTACGCGCAAACCAGAATCCTAGCCATACCCAAAACTCCTACCAAACGAAAGGACCAAACAGATACAGCAGTGGAGCCGATGTTGTGCAATCGTCATGGGCACCAATACAAAAAGTGACTGATCATGCCTGGCAACTAAATAATCCCCTTTGTTTGAAGATAGACGAGTGTAGCACTATCTACCAGGATTACCGGCACGTGATTGTCTCCCCGAGAGACTCAAGATAATCCCGCATTCATCCTATTTCATGGCCATCAAAT
The DNA here is from genome assembly GCA_003521225.1 of Tuber microsphaerosporum. Classification (NCBI taxonomy): domain Eukaryota; kingdom Fungi; phylum Ascomycota; class Pezizomycetes; order Pezizales; family Tuberaceae; genus Tuber; species Tuber microsphaerosporum. The sequence continues at coordinate 15,076 of QOVD01003848.1, read as the reverse complement.
AACCGGATCCCGGAAGTGACAAAGGTTTCTGATCTCAAAGTTCACCGGGTTCTATCGCGCTCACTTGACAATAATTCCCAGTGACAACTATAATGGCTTCTATGAACGCGATTACCGAGTGCAGTAAGCGTTCCTCGTCCTCAACGAGTGATAATCCGGTTGCGGGATCGAGTTCCATTAATATCCGCCGAACCGGCGGAATGGACCCCTACTCGAGCAACTATCCCGCCCCATCCTCCATGTCCTCCTAGAATCTTTCCGACTACAGTAGGCGAGGCCGCATAGAACCTACTGATACTAATTTAGATTGAACTAACGTGCCCTCTATGTAGGGCTGAAATCAGCGGTGTGGAGAACCGAAAAAGAAAAACTCACTCCACATAGTACGTATTCCTCACTCCTTGCAATCCATCTTTCAATAGTTAGCCTTCCAACGCCTCCAATCCGCCATACCAACGAGTTCCCCCATGGTTACCCGCAAGAGCTCCCCATCCCCAACAGGTATCTATAGTCTCCCTCACCTTCTTTGGGAGAAGAAAATGGCCTACTATGGCCACCTTCAGCCTAGCCAACTCGGCCGCAATTGGGGGTCCTGCTTCCCCGGATAGTCGCCTTTGACAAAAACTAACGTCCTCCGAAATTTCAGGCTGGATGGAATATAAATCTTGGTTTCCTGTCCAGTAAAACCCTCTCAGCAGCCCCCAAATGGCGAGTCATGGCCCCAGCCTGGCAGGAACCCCGGGCCTAAGGCGCCCACTTGACAAAACAGCTAGGCCTGCTGGTTTTTTGTAGAACGCCACAACTGAATAGCTAGCCCGAGTTTCCCTCGATCGAGGGATGTTCCTGTAAGCGCTGACGTGCTGAGAATAGAATCTTTATAAATCTTCTGCTTCAAACCTTATTTCCAAACCATAACTCACAAACACTAAGCTAAGGTAGGGTTCCCTAACCATCGTGCAGTGGGTGCTTAGATCCCTAAATTTATCGCGCCTAGCAGGGCGACAGCAAAGCATCACGAGCAAAATTAGGATCCCCATTCAACGTGCGCGTTTACTTTTCCCACAACATGATTGTAAGCAGCTGACCTCATGGTAGGCAGTGGAGAGCCACAGATTCTGTGGTGAACAAATTATAAATTAGACGCGTTTGCAGCTTTGAGCAAGGAGGGATTCATGTCTGCTCGTGTACCTATTGGGTGAGGAAGACTTAACGGCGTGCTAGCTGCGAAATAGCTGAGATCTCGCAGAGTTGAGGGATATTCCATGAAGAGTTGGATATAAATCTAGAAACACAAGGGGTGTTTAGTCAAGAAGCGTTAGACAAAACATGCATGCTCGTTAGCACTGTGGGGTCAAACGATCATACCCCCAATACCTTGCCCAATCCCAACCTGACGACGGCCATCTGAGCGCGGGCCTCCACCTCCAATGCGGTGCAAGTTCTTCGTACATTTCATATCTCCCCTCTCTCTCACGATTAGACAGCAAAGAAATAGCACTCCATCCTCCAAAGGAGTCTGGGTATGATAGGTGGATGTTATTTGTGAATTGGGATACCCTGAAGGGTGGTTTATTTTGGAGTAGATAGCTGTGTTCTGGCCGGACGTTCGGGCCCTGTGGTGGGGTTACTACACGTCACACTGGTGGTACTTTCCAGATGTACTGCGAGATAGGCGGATTAGGTTGGCTTGCCCCGGGATAGCAATGCCATTTGGTGGCCATATACCTGGATGGATTGTGTCTCAATCATATTGAATTCCCGCAGTCACTCCCGGTTATTCGCCGTCCTTCACTGTGCCTGCCGTTACCTGTCACCACTTGCCGTCATTCAGAGTCCCTGCCCTCCCGCACCATTGACTATAGTTCTAGCAATACCACTACCGTCTTCAAACACCCTTGACAAAATAATGTCTCAGGTTGCCGGGCCCGTCATCTTTGCTTATAACGGCCGTCTTTGAAATTTATAGACGGGGACGGGGCATCCCCCGTCATCCCGTCCCTTCCTGGGCTCTAAGCGGTCCGTCCGCCAGGCCCTGTCGGGACCCTGGATGGTTGGGAACACTGGTTGGCAGCCCCACCTATCTGGGCATGCTAGGAAAAGGCCTGTATCCGTCAGGGGGAAGGTATTGATAGCCACCAAAGCTATCTGGTGCACGCTAAAGCTACCGGATGCCTAGGTAAGGCCGCCCCAGCATCTACCTCATTTGATCTAGACTGTATGTGCTGTATATACTGCAGATATCAGAACAGCCAATAGCCCTTCACGGATAATCACTCGGAGCTTGAGAATAGTTCAAGGAGCCCATGGAGTAATATACTTTGTCAAATGGATCATCAATAGTGGATATATATTAGTTAACAGCAGAAATGGTTTTTAGATTTCATGCGTTGTGTACCCCACCTCTGAAAAGGACATCAACTTCTGGTGAGAAGGGGAAACAAAAGGGCGGGAAAGGGAAAGCAAAGCTTATATATTTGGATGGGGGTACAGGGATACACATTCGGAATGCGGATGTATGCATCGTGTAAGATGCAGTGGCAGCAGATGAAGCCAGATTGGTATCGACTTGGGAGGCATTAATACCTTATCACTCGGGGCCTGCAGGTATATCAATGCCGGCCAGGCTTGTTAGATGAACTCCAAGGCGGAGTTATACCTGGCCTGCCCAGGGTCCGGGCCTTACCGACACACGGGAAGCCAAGAGTGCAGAAATATCTCTCCTTCTTAGTTTACTTCATAGGTATATACTAATGTTCATGCAGGATGAGGCCCGTGACTATTAGTCACCATCCTGTTGCCTGTAGCATTATCCATATTACTCGCTACATCCTGAACCTTGCACAATAAGTGTCTTCCAGCGTCCTTTCGTGCCATTCAATATTTGATGTTTATAACACCCTCTCTGGTATCCGGCTTACGTAATCCAAGGGCTAACCCAAACTGGACGACTGACTGCTGGGTGAGTATATTTGACCACTATAACGTCCTCCACGCCATAATGAGTATCCGGCATAGCGAGCCATCCACCCTAATTAGGAAAAGTCATATGTAGGTGCAAAATTAGACTCTTCAGTGAGTGAATAAGAGCTAATTAAAGAAACAAAACTACCAGTATAAAAAGTGATCAATCTCAGATATTAACATAACACGAACGATCTCCTCTCCACCTCCGGCGATTGAAATTTCAACACCATGAGAAATCATCGTCAACTCCACCCACCTCCCACTCCGCTCTTTTGATGGCCTTGCTGCCTAGGAGGGTGACGCGTCCCCATCCCTCTCCCCTCTGTTCCCATTCTGATGGCATTGCTCTCGGGCAGTCTTTGTCTAGGGGGTTTACGGTTGCTCTCCCTTCCTTTGCCCGCTTTCGCTTCGCTGCCCTCGCTTAGCGGTTGCACACGGTCGGCAACCCCTTTCTCGTCAATGGCCTTCTGCAGTTTCGGGTTATCGGTGAAGTAGTGGCCCCGGTGGCTTTGCTCCCTGGTATTGCACTCTCTCCTGGGAACTCTGTTTGGTACGGTCGGCATCGTCGAAAAACTGTGATCTCGCTTCGGTCGGTCGGTATCGCACTTCTTGATTGGGTCTACCCCTCCGCCCCCTCGTCTCTCCCCGCCTCTCCTGGTCGTTCGTCCCGTGGCTCGGTTACAGCCCCCCCCTCGTTTGCCGGCCGCCTTTCGGCGGTCGCGCCCTTATCACCTGGCTTGCACCCTACTGCTATTTCATCCTGGTTGTTTTCCGGAGGGTTAGATTGTTTCACTTACGCCACACGGTCCCGAGTTTCTTCGATTGCGTCGTCCCTCTCGCGGTCAATCTATAGCCCGGTTTCCGCAGCTTCGCATGAGTGTGTTTACCAATTTTTTCGGGGCAATTAGGTTCCGGGTCCGTATGTGTTAAGTTAGGTGGACCGATGGGGAAAGCTGGTGGGGTATGCTGGGTTGGACAGTTGTACACTTTTGGGTTTCTCTTTGGGGTCTCACTGTCGTTTGGTTTCTTTCTTTCTGCTTGTCTGTGGAGGTTTTTGTCGGAGCTCAGGCCTGTATTTTCTTTCTGTAGTTTTCTACCCATAGTACCGGACTTGTATGTGGATTTCCGCTCTTGTCGGGCAGGGTCAGAGTGTTTTTAGCAAGAAGGGGGGTACGGGATGGGCTGTGGGTTTGGAAGCGCACCGGGTCTTTGGGGTCATAGCTGATGCTGCACATCCTTTTTGTTCCAAAGCGAGTCTTGTACTGTAAGCCTTAAAACGAAAATAAAAGAGTGATAAAAAAAAAAAAAAAAAAAAAAAAAAAAAAAAAAAAAAAAAAAAAAATCAGATATTAACATAAATTTCAATAAAACAATACTCCATCATCATTGTTGTCAATATCAGAGTCACCAGAGAGTACTTCTTTATCACTTCCCACAAGACTGGAATCATGATTTTGCCCATTGCCTGAATCTATATCATTTATTTCCTCCTCATATACCTTTTCAATCTGCTGTAGCTGAGCTTGAGTAGCATAAAGCTTAGAGCATATTGATTCATATTTCTTACCCATATCTAGAATCTCACACTCGCAACTCTCGACACTTTTCTTAATACGTGAAGTTGGAATATTTCGCTTACTTTCCATCTTTCGCTTAGCCTCAGTGACCCGGTCTTCCTGGTTTTTATTTATTTTACCAAACCTTCTACCTGTGTTTGTAGCCTTTTCCTTTCTCCAATAAGTAGGTACTGCTGTCCGGCTTGTAAATCAGCCATGGTAGCAAATGCTTGGCCATGGTCTGGAATTCGCTTTCGTCCCAGAGAGCAATCCTCTTGTCTTTGTCTCTTTCTTTCTTCCTCTTCTTGCAATTGCTCTTGCATTCAGATAAGGAGAGTGTTACGAGCAAGACCAAATTGTATAGTATGCAAGAGCTTTGAAATACAATTTCTTTGCAAGCGACAGGAGGGAGAGGAAGAGGTTATTGATGCCAAGGTTGCCTCTCCAAGGTGGTGGAGAGAGTGCGGAGTAATTGGAGAACTAGGTGGAGACTGAAAAAGTTCCCGTTAAGGAGTACTTGGCTGGGTTGGTTGGCGACTTGGTGTAGTAAAAGTTGACTCGGAGGGTTGAGTAGAATGGAGAAAAGCTTAGTAAAAGGACAGCTGTGTAGGAACAGTGGTAGTGGGAGTAGATAGGAGTGGAACATGAGGACTGATTGATAAACTAGGGAAGGTGTTTGAAGTACAGCGTGAAGTAATTCTGATAGGTAAAATAGAAGAAATAAAGGAGAAAGAGGAAGGATTTTCGTCTGGTTCAAAGTAGTGAGCAGGATCGTAAGTAGGTATTTTTTTCAAATCCTTTGTCCCGTTGAGAGGCCAAATACTAGTACATGCAAAAGCCGATTTGATAGTGGCTTCAGTAAAGGCTTGGGATTGGGCAGAAGCCAAAAAGGGCCAGAAGGTTTCCTTTGTAACTCCAAAGCAACCATACCAAAACTCACGCTCTCAGATTTGAGAGTAATAGTTTTTATATAGACTTAAAACAGCTACATCCAATGGCTGTAAAATATTGATTGAATGGGGAGGAAGGCAGAAAGTAATTATTTTCTGCTGTATGCAATATTGCAAAACATCCCATGAAACATGAGATTCCTGCCTATTAAATATAATTATTGGCCATTTTTCTCCAGCCTTTTTTGCTGAACGACTTTGTGGTCCACAATGTGTTTTTAAATATCCCAACCCTTTTGTATTATCTGTCTACCAATGTGGAGAGTGGCCAATAATAACATCGGTAGGGGTATTTTTGTCAATCCAGGCAACTTTGGTAGAATGTGCATCAGCAAAAAAACAGACTCCCCCCTGGACCCCCTGTGGTTGAGTTTTACATTTTGTTGAATTGCCTAGATTCTAATTGCAACATTAAAAATCCCGTTAGTAATAGTTAAGGAGGCAATATTAATCTTATTTTCTGCAAAATATGAGATATTATTATCCATAACTGATGAACCTTTTACACACTAAAGTTGACAAATTTGAGCCAATAATGCCCAACTTTGGTATACAAAAAGTCTCTAAGTTAAAGCTAAAAATAGCTCATATTTTACAGAAATTAAGATTGGTATCTCCTCTTTAAGTAAACTCAGGCTTACAGGCACTATCAGGATTAAACAGGATTACACGCGATTCACCAAAACGTAAAACTCAATGATCTGGCTCAACAGGACTCTGAGGTATCAAACATTTATTTTGCTGATGCTGTCATATTCCCATGGGCTGGTGAGACCTGCATTTTCCGGACCTTCCTGTTTTGTGCATGCCAAGTATGTAGATCTTGACCAAACTTGGAATAAATACATCGAGTGATGGGTGATAATGCCGACTGTGAGCCAAAACTGTACTCAGCTATTGCTTAGTATTCATTTTCTATTACTGAAGAAAAGCTGCCTGTGCTAGCAGAGTAACTATGAAATACAGAATCCTATATTCCTAACTCGAGATGCTAATAGTTACAGGTTCAAAAAAGAGATCAATACCGTCCTAGCACTTTGCATAAAAGTACAACAAAAATGCTGGTAAAATGAAAGCCTCTAGAGTGAATTACCAGAGGATCTATTCCAAATGCCAGTGAAAATTTGTCTCCCCTCCTCTTCCAAAGTGTGAAATGGCGAAGAGGAAGGCCATCAAAGGTAGTAGGCCCTAACCTAGTCCCTTGGGCGAGTATTGGTAAGTTTGATTTGAATGTAGAAGGAAGTACTAATAGTATATATATAAGATATAACTTACAGGTTAACTTCAAGTGGTGTTCCTGTTGTTTCCTGCTTGTGGAGTTTTGGGGATTTACTTTGTCGTCCGCTTAGCCGGCTTTGTACTTTTCTCTTGTTCACAGGATCATGCGGTTGGGCCAATACCAGAGGGTCTTGGGATGATGGCTTTTTCCACTGGCGCCGGGTTGGATTTTGGGGCTTTTTTCTGACATAGCTATAGCTGGATGTAGTTTTTGGGCCTTGGTGGTTGTAACCAAATATACTTGATACAAAAAAATGAAAAAAAAACTTACAGGCCAACCGAGTTGCATTTAAGAAAGAGATTAGGAAAGAGAGAGGCGAGATTTTGAAGCAGGAGAGGGAGGCTGTGGCTGGTGAATGAAAGGAGTGAGAGAGAAACAATCAGCCGCAGAACTATGAGGAGGAAATGGGGAAGAGCAAGAAGGGAGATAAGGATAATGAGAAGGCAAAAGAGAAGGAAGACGACAAGAAGGCAAGAAAGGAGGAGGGAAAGAAGGAAGAATAAAGGCTGAAAGAATCAGCAAAGGTGAATGGAAAAGAGATGGAGAAGACAGAAAAGCTCCCAGCGCCACCGGTATTCGATTTTCTCCAAAGTCCATTTCCAACGCATCCAGGAAGGGCACATTGGCCAGCAAAATCAGAGGAACAGGACCAGGCAGACCTCAGACTTGGTGATATTTTTCGAAGCTTCGTCAATGACGAATCCTGGAAGCCATTGCCATTAACACTAATGTCTATGCTGAAACCAAGGGTGAAATTGTCGCGAAAGAACAACGATATAGCTTTCTACGATCCTGGAAACCAACCTGTATACCTGAATTGAAGATGTTTGTTGCTTTGCAAATATCTATTGAAATTTTCAGATATCCTGCCCTTCATCTGTACTGGAAATTGGGAATCAGACATGCACCATTTTCCCATATATCTCTTGTACGGTACCAATAAATCAAGCGCTTTTTTCACCTCTCCCCTCCAGAAAAGAAATATGACAAAGACAATTGGTTTGTGAAATTGGAACCACTAGCATCAACCCTAAGGCAAAGGTTTCAAGATTTCTACTTTCCATCAACTAATTTTTCCTATCATGAGATGATCGTATCTGTAACCGGTACAGGTACCTGAGTTACTATGTTTTATGTTTTGGTTTCGAGTATCGTTTAATACTGAGTATGTTTTATGTTTGGTTTCGAGAATCGTTTGATACTCAGTATGTTTTATGTTTGGTTTCGAGTATCGTTTGATACTTAGTATGTTGTATATTTGGTTTTGAGTATCGCTTGATACTCAGTATGTTTTATGTTTGGTTTTAAGTATCGTTTGATACTCACCATGTGTTAGGTTTGATACCTAAGGAGTTTCAAGGCTGCCACTTTCGGAGCCTTATTGTTATTTGTTTAAGCAAGGCACGGGATTGCCTGACAAGTGTATTTAAGACCTGCTATTTTCCGGACTAAGAGAAGGCAGACTTCGACAGACAGAGTTTTCAATATACTTGGTTGAACAGTTACTTCTTCAGTTCACTTCAAGAATCTTTAGTATTCAGTTAGGTTTACCAAACGCCTACTATTAGGATCTACTTAGTAGTTGCGATCTAGTAAGAAGTTTGTTACAACAACTTAGTCTAAGCCTCCGGTACTTAGTCTCATTAGATACCGCACTCTGGTATAGAGATTGTATAGTTATCCTATCGATATACAGCACCACCCCGTGGGACCGTTACATTTTTTTAACTTCAACAAGTTATTAAGATTTCGCAGTCTCAAGATCCAAGTAAGGGCGAGGCCACTAAGTGAGCAGGAAAGAGACCGGCCAGAGATAGCCAAGGACGATTCATCAAAGCCTCAAAGGAACAGTTCACAATTGACAAAGCTGCCAGACAGCGATCCAGGGACGAAGCTCAGCAAGTCCTAGCGGAATCATCAAAGGAACTCGAGAAGGCAAGAACGCCAACCCCAGGCGGGTTTCCGGAATCACCTACAAAGGCTACTCCAACCCAAGCTGCACCAGGGAACGACACTGACAATTCAGACAGTAGCAGCGATTCAGACAGAATGTCCGAAGGTGCAGGTCCTAGCAATAGGCCAGCAAGTCCCACACCTAGCCCAGCCATAACAGCGAAACTAAGCATCAAAGTACCAACTCCAAGGAAGTTTACCGGTGAAGGTGACGACCTCAAACCAGAAGCATTTGACAGATGGTACAACTCAGTCCAACTCTACCTACGCCTTCATGGAGTACGACAGAACGTGGAAGGATTAGGGAACTACTGGATCCTATATACAGAAGGGCGAGCACAAGAAGCTGCATTCCAGGCTGCAGAACTATATGGCGAAGATATCACCAGGGACCTATTAATAACCTATCAGAGGGAACGATTTCAGTCATCAAAACAGAAAGACAACACCTATAGAGAGTTCCATGATATACGCCAAGTCAAGAATGGCAAAGTAAACGAAATCGCGACTGTTGACACAGATCTACTCATGCACAGGTCACGATTACCTGCTCACACGATTAGCGATTATGCCTTTATCCAACAACTATTCGCATGTATGCACTCAAAACTGCGACAAGATGTGGAATCTCGATACGAAAGCGATGAATGAACACACGAAATTATCGCCAGTGCAGAAAGACTAGATGCTATCAACCGAAGCACTGGAGCTTAAGGAAAATACAAGCATGAGAAGAAAGACCACAACTATAGAGACCAGAAACAGGATCCGAAACTGAAGAAAGGGTTCAACAAACAAACTAATCCCTGCAAGATTAAGGACCGAAAGGATAAAGGAGCCTATTTGACCTGCGGCGGAAAAGGGCATATAGCAAAAGACTGCCCAAGCAAAAACGATAAAGGAAAGACAAAGGTTAAGAAGGAAGCAAGCTCCAACTTAGCAGAACTAGAGGGCGAATATGACGAAGTCTCTATCAATTCCCTGGAGATCGAAAGCTATGCATCAGCTAAAGCAACTCGACCCGCAACAATCAAAGCACAACATGCACTGGAAGGTATCATATTTATCAATGGAAAAGAAGCTAGAGTCCTGTTTGATACAGGAACAATTGGAGCCAACCTGATAAACGCAAATTTCGTCACTGTTCACGGTATTCCCTGTACGGAAATGGAAAAACCTACCAAGATACACATAGCTATGAAAGGATCCCGATCAGAAAGCCATAGGGAATGTATCGTTGACCTCTCAGTTGGAAGGCTCAGTGCCAAAGGCAACAAAATGATCGTTGGAAATCTAGCAAAATACGATACTCTGATAGGAATGCCATTCCTTAAACAACACCAAGCTACAATCGAATATGGCAAGTTAGCAATAGTGTTTCCAAAACAGAAAGTTAGGATTAACTGCACACCTACTAGCGGAAACATAAGAGCGGCCATAGTTAGTACCGAAACTATTATGGAACAACACCCAGAGGTATTCCCGGAAGTTATACCAGAAGGATTACCACCACTCAGAAAGATAAACCATGAGATCAGACTCAAACCAGGAACAGAACAAACGAGTTTACCAACCTATTCAATCCCAGAATGGTGGGTAGCAGACCTCGGAAGGTGGATAGAAGAAAAGATAGAAAGTGGGATTATCGAACGAAAGGCAGTACATGGAGCAGCACCTATGTTCGCCCAGGAAAAGAAGAATAAGATACGCATGAGGCCACTGGTTGACCTCACTGCAAGGAATGATATAGCCATCAACGACGATGAAACAATTCCAAACCAGAGGATGATCCTGAATTCACTAGCAAGAGCTAGATATTGAAGCACAATAGACCTTAGCGATACATATTTCCAAAGAAGAGTAGCACCAAAGGACGTGGATAAGAACGGTTTCAAGTCACACTTTGGTTGTTTCGTCAGCAAGGTTATGCTGCAAGGAGATATGAATGCTCCAGGAATATTCATGGGCATAATGTCTGACCTATTGGCCGACTAGCTAGGAAAGTTTGTCTGGGTTTATATTGACAATATGCTCATATTTTCCGATACAGAGGAAGACCATCTAAAACACATATCAGAGGTTTGCGATAAGCTCAAGGAAGCGAAATTCTACGGTAGCAGGAAGAAATCAGAATTTTTCTGCACCAGTATGGATGTGCTAGGACACATAATTGATGAAGAAGGTCTAAAGCAATCACCTGAGAAGATAACGAAAATTGAAGAATGGACTACACCTCAGAATAAAAAGCAACTGCAGGAATTCCTTTGTACTGTTAACTATATCAGCCAATTCCAGCCCCACATAGCAAGGATAACTGCACCCCTCACGGAGCATACTGGAACAGAAGAATTTGTGTGGACTGCAACACATGACCAAGCCATGGAAAATGTTAAGTGAATGGTTGCACAAAACGAGATTATGAAACCATTACACTATGAATAAGTATTACCAATAAGGCTAATAACCGATGCATCAGACACTGGAGTTGGAGCATGGGTAGGACAAGGGGAAACAGCTGATACTGCGAGACCGGCAGCATTACATAGTAGGAAATTCGCCAACACTCAGATGAATTATGGGACCACAGATAAGGAAGCATTAGCGATTGTGGACGCACTCACAGCACTCTATCACCTCCTGGCAGGAAACAGGTTTACGATTGTCACAGACCATCAACGCCTAATGCACCTCAACACAAGCAAAACACCAACCAAGAAGCAGCTACATTGGAGAGGATTCATAGGCCAATATGACACCGAAATGGTATACCGGCCAGGGAAATGGAACTATTTAGCAGACGCTTTATCACGCCTCTATGTGAACGATAACGAATATCCTCATTACGCTAAAGACCCTACTCAAGAAGAACCAGAGTCCAATCCTCTATTGCCCTCTGACAACCAACCTATTGCCCTGTACACTGAATACCTATCGAGCAACATGTCTCGTTATGAGAGCCTTCCTGTCCAATACATTCATGACCACGATAGCTGTGGTAGTGAATGCGACTTCAAAGACTATCGAGAGTACACTCCCATTAATGATTGGGAAGATTATAGTAGTATCGGAAGCAACAGAAGCCAGGAGGAAATAGATCACTCAGCCATGAACTGGTCATTCTGCGATATACCAGCCTGCCCTGATCACGAAGAATTGAAGCCAACTACCAAGACTTATAGCAGTTTCCCAGGCAGTAGCCCGCCACCTACTGCTTCCACCATCGATAAGGATGAGGACATGGATACTGAACCTGACGAAATCATCTCGACTCGACCCAGGCTGAACCTATCGAAGATTCAGAAACGATTACATGAAGCCCTTGGTTGCACAACCACTGGTATCCCATGTGAAAGCCCAGACTGCTCAGAGCATCAGGCCCGAAGATCACCAACTACCAAGCCCCTCTATGGAGCGCCATTAGCAAGCTATAACATTGTTCCTGTCGTTGAGCCGCCTAGGCTACCCCACCACGAACAAAACCTCTATGAGGTATACAATGATATACCGGAGGAAGAAGAGGACGAAATCTCAAGATGGCAGAGGATGGTGGACGAGAGGGATATCACACACGCTGTGAACGATATGGAATCCATCTGGCGGGAACAGATGATCAAAGGATACAGGAACGACCCAGTCTACCAATTGGCCCAGGACTCCAACAACACATCTCGAGAAGGAAAGATGCAACATGACCGCATCTGTAATGGACTACTATATGCCACCACTCGAGCAGGAGACGACTGCCTCTACATACTAAGAGGACATGGGGTCAATGGAGAAACACTTAGGGAACTAATAATTAGCGAGATACACAACAAGGGACACCACAGTGCGGACCGCAACCTACGATATGCTACCGAGTATATTTACTGGCCAGAAATGAGGAAGGAGGTTAGGGAATTTGTCAGGCAATGTGAACTTTGCCAGGCAAATAAGGAACGCAATACCTTACCGGAAGGCGAAGCACTTACCCTCCCTTTCCCCTCTGAGATATTCTCAAGTTATGCTATCGATTTCATGGCACCTTTTACAAGGCTAAAGTAAAAGGACTCGGTATTGGTAGTAGTAGATAGAGCAGTGGGATATAGCTGGCTAATCCCAACCTCAGTTAATGCTACTGCAGTAACCACCATGGAACTACTCCGGCACTATATTTTTACGCCACATGGAGTACCTACATTGATTGTCAGCGATGCTAACCCACGATTTACTTCCAAATTCTGGAAGCAGACCCTCAAGACCATGGGGGTTGAACACATCATGGCTGCGCCCGGCCACCACCAAACCAATGGGCAAGCTTAACGGAAAATCAGGGAACTTAAAACTGCCCTGAGAAATGTTATCAACAACCACCAAACCAACTGGCTCTCCTCCCTTCCTGAAGTGACAGCATATTCTAACGCTGGACATTCAGATACTATTAACATGTCACCATATAAAGCGGTATATGGACGAGACTATCCTCTACTGGATACCTACCGAACCTACCCCTCTGCAGTCCCTGCCTCTGACGATTACTACAACAGACATCAAGAAATCAGAAATGCGGCCTACCAAGGATTGAGGTTGGCAAGAGCGAGGTCTGCCAGGGTGGCAGCTAAGAGGAGAAAAGAGCATGAGACAGTGGAGGTAGGAGGAATGGTCATGGTATATGGAGAGCAGTTTGCGACGGAATCTGGAAGATCACGGAAACTACAACCACGATGGCGAGAACCCTTTACAGTATTGGAATACGATGAACATACACAGAACTATACAGTCAGTATGGATTCGAGAATGTACCGCCGGCAAAGGGGAGTATTCCACTGTTCAGTCATCAAAGCCTACCACCCTAATGACAACCAACGATTTCCGGGCAGGACCCATGCTAAACCAGAACCTATTCTCATCAACGAAGAACAGGAATGGGAAGTGGAAACTATATTGGATCATAGGCAGAGGCATGGACGAGACCAATTCTTGGTCAAATGGATTGGGTATCCAGCAAGCGAGAACTCTTGGGAACCTATCGAAGGACTAGAAAACTCGATGGAGATGGTCCAGGCATGGTGAACTGACAACATGCCTGGAGATGAATTTCCTATTATTTTTTCTGGGTATATTACGGTTTGTTTTCTCCTATTAGGGATGGTTTTGAATCTCATGTTATTGAACCTTCGGTTGACAAAGGGTTTTGGGAACCACATTTGGATACTGATTACGATAGTGAGGAATGATGTTTGAGTTTTTTATGTTTTGAAATAAGGGTTTTATTTTGTTTTCGGGGTGTAACCGGTACAGGTACCTGAGTTACTATCTTTTATGTTTTGGTTTCTGGTATCGTTTGATACTCAGTATGTTTTATATTTGGTTTCAAGTATCGTTTGATACTCAGTATGTTTTATGCTTGGTTTTGAGTATCGTTTGATACTCAGTTTGTTTTATGTTTGGTTTTGAGTATCGTTTGATACTCAGTATGTTGTATGTTTGGTTTTGAGTATCGTTTGATACTCACCATGTGTTAGGTTTGATACCTAAGGAGTTTCAAGGATGCCACTTTCGGAGCCTTATTATTATTTGTTTAAGCATGGCACGGGATTGCCTGACAAGTGTATTTAAGACCTGCTATTCTCCGGACTAAGAGAAGGCAGACTTCGACAGACAGAGTTTTCAATATACTTGGTTGAACAGTTACTTCTTCAGTTCGCTTCAAGAATCTTTAGTATTCAGTTAGGTTTACCAAACGCCTACTATTAGGAACTACTTAGTAGTTGCGATATAGTCAAGCTCCCTTCCCGCAATTTTCCCCCCCCTACCTTTACGAACGTCTTTCAACACCACTGGCTTCTGGTCCATTCCACTTCTCTCACGCAAAACTCGCCTGAGTCCAGGCTTCATTAAGGTCTTATGGCCTCCCACACCTCCTCCGCCCACTCGTCCCAGCACTCCTCAAAGGCTCCCACGCCGCTCCCCTCCCATACCCTGCACAATATCGCAGTTTTCCTTAAGCAGACAAAGGACCTCATTGGACAGGGTGCGGGTCCCATGCCCTCCCTCACCGACGCAGAACTCGCCTCTCTTACGCCAGGCGAAGCAGTTCTCATCTCCCTTCTCTCTTCGGCCACCCAAGGCCTCGTCTCGCTCACTGGGCGATTCAACGCCCTGGAAAAAAACATCGCACCCCTCCTCAATGTCCCGGACACGATGGAGGAGCTCTCCGACTCGCTCTCCCTGGTCGATGGCAGACTAAGCGAGATGCAGAAAGCCTCCAACGCCACCAACGCCACAATAACCGCCTTGGGCAAAGATACCCAAGGCTCGCTTAGAGATATCGCCTCGAGGGTTTCCACCCAACCGGCTCTTCGTCACGCCCCCCTGGCGCCGCCAGCCGCCCC
>QOVD01003844.1:0-14164 GCA_003521225.1 Tuber microsphaerosporum | reverse complement strand
GCTCTTAGGGTCATTTTTGTCTATTGGTTTGGTTTGGTTTGGTTCGGTTTGGTTGGTTGTGTATGTAGGGGGTGGTTTAGTATGATAGTAATGATATTCGTAGTGATTCGGGTTTATGAGGAATTGATTTTGGCCAGAGGCCTTACGCCTTGTTTAAATATTCGATTCTACCACTACTGGTACGTAGTACTATTATAAACCAATGGAACGGACACCGAGAGCTTTCTTCTTTTCTTGCTTGTCTGCTTGCTCATCCAAATGCGGGACGCACCCGGAACACCGAGTAAACCTGCGCATACGATTTCTCAGCACAGAATTCGCACGTATTACTATCCTTCCCTGAGGGTGATACCATTTTAGCGTTGATAGCTTAACTCAATCGCAGTGCTGTTCCCACATGGTTGTGGATGGAATACCGGTACCGGTATGATACTCGAGTAGTTGGTTATTGTTCCGGTGGTTGTGTGCACTGGTGCACAGCTTCTCATACGAGACGGCTTGGCGCCAGCGTAGACTTGAAATCGCCAAAGTTCTGGCGCCCTGGCTGGTATAGTAATAGCGCTTCTGTGATACAGTACTAGCCAATTAGGGCGCTAGAACCTTTAGCCATAGCTGTGTAGTTCTGCTAGATTGTTTTTCTTCGTTTACAGAGTGGGCAAATTCATCTCATACGAGAACTTACTCGAATAGAGTACTCGAGTACCGGTACTGTACAGTGCAGTGTTAGGCGAGGAATTAGCCTTTACGAGGGGCGCTGCGGAACTTAAGCTAAGTGTGTTGGTAATCGAGCGTTATTTTGGTGGATTATAAATGTAGATGTATGGTGTATTAGCGTGGGAAGTTTTGGAGCTCCGGTTGGATTTGTAAGATGTTGCGTTGAGAATGTGGGACGGTGGGACCTGATCTTATGTGCATGTCACGTCATGTCACGGGTGATCATGGTATGGGATATTCGTATGGTTAGGGGCGGTCGGTATAATTATGGAGTGGGGGTGTTGGTTTTCCGGTCAATTGCTTTTGTTAGTTTAGAGAAGGGGGTGAAGTATGCATGGAGCGAGGATTATGGCCCCGGGTGATATCTTGTGATTCTGCTGGCAGGCGTGATGTCTTAAATTTAGGTTACTGTCAAAGCTAGTATCGTAATTCAATCGCATGCCCGTAGAATCCCAATGTATCGTGGGGAGCAAGAGAGATTGGGAATCCTACTATCATAAGGGTTACGCGATGCCCTGTCAACAAATTCTCACCTATCATACCTCTCGTCACGGGTAAACAAACACAAAGGTTATGACCTCTGTGAGAAGAAAAAGCTTTCTTCCCCAGGCCCTATCCCTAGCCCAATCACAAACACGCCAAATCTTTAGTAAAAACAGTCACTACCCATAATGGTATAATACCGGTAGTAGTGCCCATCTGTTCCTGGTAGATCCTGCTAAGTCCCCAACCAATCAATCGGTTCTTTTCACCCACCCCGCACAAAAGCGGCTACATACGCTTTCCCAACTTTGCCCAAACAACAAAAACTACCATCCTTAGGGGTCTGCGATATCTCAACGAAAACAGTGGCTATGGAAGATGTTCACGGAGGTGGGGAGATCCCGCCAGCAGACACCCTAGCACTTGCAAGGAAGAGAACCTTTTTCCTGATTCAAATCAATGACACCAAAGTCGGCATGGTTGTGTTTGAGCTGTATAACGATCAGGTTCCTATCACTTGCGAAAAGTATGGTTCTATCCCTCCTTCTCCCCAAAGGCTAGTTTGTGCACTTTTCTGATTATACCACTTTCTTCTTAAGTTTTCGAGTTTTGTGCACGGGAATGGCTGGAAGTGTCACACACCCACATGGCACCGTTGATAGACTTCATTATCGTGGGACCAGGATCCACTGTATTATCAAGGACTTTATAATTCAAGGTGGAGATATTACAAAAGGAGATGGTTCTGGCGGCGCGAGTATCTACGCGAACGGTACGGAGCCGTTTGGTTGTGAGGGTTTCGACCAGGAAAACCTGGGGTGGAGACCGATAGATTCTGCAGGGCTGCTGTGCATGGCCAACCGTGGGGGGAACAAAAGCAATACAAGCCAGCACGCGCCTCCCTCCATCTCTTAGATCAAATGGCTGCCGCTGACAAAATACAGATTTTTCGTAACCCTCTCACCGGCCGATTACCTTACCCCACTCTATACCGTCTTCGGCCACGTAATCGACGGGATGGAGATTATCGAGGAAATCGGAAAGATACAGGTCGGATATAAGGACTGTCCGAAAATTAAGATCGAGATAGTAGAGTCTGGAGAGATCACCTCGTTAGGTCGTGTAAGGGTGCTGTCACCCTCTGCCCCTATCATATACAGGCCCCTTCAAAACACTCCAGTTATGTTACCCCAGCCGAAGTCCGCGAAGAATAATAGTGTCCCTGTCCTAGGACATAAGAGGACTCATAGCAAGCAGGACACGATGCTGGAGGCTCAGCAGGAGGCGGCGGCAGTGGACACAGACGAGAATAGGCGTACCAAGAGGAGAGTTGTGATGTTCGAGCAGAGGGATGACGATTATAACATGGAGGAGGGCGGGCCGTCTACTCAAACTTTTGCCAGGAAATATCATAGCCCCCGTCGTACCCCTCACAATGCCCTTCCACCCAGCAGGTGCCGGAGAAACGGGCCCCTAACCCAAAGCCTACTGTTGGCTAAGAATCGTGAAAGGGGATATCTCTATCCAAGAAACTCCAATGAGGGAGAATGCACTAGCAATGAAGAGGAGGGCAGAGAAAAAATATCTAGGCGTCATGGACCTAGGACTAACCCTACTGGAAATAACTGCTAAGACAGGTACGACAATAGAACACCCCCTCAGAAGTACCGTAGTGGGCGTCTCAACAGAAGGCTTATCTAATTGCACTGAATCAGAAGGTGATTTGACTATGAAATGGGTATAAATAGTGCTACCAGACCATCAGAACGACTTTCTTACTTTGTTACTACTTCGGAGGTATTGCGATCCATGTAATGGTTATGGAGTCTTCTTGTCTCGCATTTTACTTGTGTAATATATATCACTGCTTCCACAGGCTTGCGTCGAAATAAAACTTTTCCCGGGATTTAAGTTTCTGATTGTCGTCTGCTGAGGCCACTGCGGTCATGTAAAACTTGAGGTATGCAGTACTGGTGTCCAGCTTTCCTGCATATTATATCCGAGACATACTACAAGCCACCAAGAATACGAGATTCTACCTATAGAGGCTGACGCAATACCGGTATCGGTAGTGATATAAGTGATTTACTTCCATCTGTAATGGCTACAGAAAAAACAATACCTTAATTGTGCGACAATTGGCCCGGAATATCTCGGGCAGACTGGAGAGTGAATTCGATGCCATCAAGTGTGTTTGTTGAAAATGTTCCTGAGTTTGTTACTGTATTAAGTAGATGAGTTGGTTTCTCATTGTGAGGTTGAATTGAGACACACCTTGTGCTAAAAATGAAGATTTTTTTTCGGTATGCTGTGGCTCAAGCACCGGTATCTGCACCATTCGGCGCATAATAGCATATATTAGTGGGTATATACCGGCAATCGATCTACCACTCATTCCTGCTTATGTATAACTTCATTAAATTTTCTTTCCTCGAACTCTTCTTAGGCAAAAGTTCCAGTCCATTGATCTTCAGCGGAGGTGGTGCCCTAGATTGAAAACTCTTGGCGTTTCGATTCAGCTCAAACCGCCTTTGACTAGCCGGAACTTGTGCGCTGCCGTAACCTGTTCCTTTTTCCTTGTTCCCTCTCCTTTGGTCTTTCTCTTTTCACTCCGCTCGACAACCATCCACCAACCTCCATTTTCATTACGATCCTCAACTATTATCCGCCGAATTCATCAGTTCTGCGGGTTCAGTCCATCTTCTACACATACCCATTGTACAGGTAAGCTTGCCTCTCTTGGAACTTGAAGGAAGAGAGAAGGATTTTTTTTGGGGGTGGGGTGGCATGTTTCAACTGACATCACGCGTCAATCGCATCCTATTTCATCGCAGCCCCCGAATTTTCCTATCGACTTCACGTTCACCCACAACCATAGCACTCTCTCTCTCAATTTCGTCGCCCAACATCGATATTCTTTACGTTTCCCTCTTCACTAACCAAGATCAGATCTCTCTTTCTCTTTCTCTTTCTCTTTTTTTTTTTACTTGAGGGATCTTTTCCTTTCTCTTTTCCTTTCTTTCTTTGATTGTTGGCCATGGCGGAACATAATAACTCGGACGACGCTGATGCCGCGTTTCTCAACGCGCTCAAAGCCGAGCAGGAGATGGTTGAAGCCAGGCAGAAAGCCAGCGAGCTCAGGGAGGAATCTGAGCCCATTGGCGATGAGCCGGGAGAGAGAGCAGAACAAGAGGCTACTTTTAGGGAACTATCTGATCAAGTTGAAGAAGACAATCATTTACAAAGTAACGAGTCGAAAGACACTTCGACTGCTGCTTCTGGTGCTACATCTCTTCTCCCAGGTGTTGCTGTTGCGAGTCCTGACGACGGCCCCTCGAGCGTCAACGGCTCGGCAGTGGGTGATTCTGCCGCCCAACCTCTCCTGAATGCAAACATGGGCGCTGGCCCAAACACGCAAGAATCGTCCGCAATTCCCTCCCCTTCTGTTACTCCCGTTGGTGCTCTTGTTCCTGATGAGAATAATAATGACTCTGTTCCGCACACGCTATCTGTTACCTCTCCCACTGTTGGTTCTAATAATAATGATTCCCTTCCTGTGTCGTCTGCTACTCCTGCTCCTGTCAATGCCCCTTCTGCTGCTGTACCCGTTCAAAGCCCGGTTCAAAAGGGGAATTCGAACGTTGCCAATAAGAGGAAGAGGCTTCCACAGGACATTGTAGGACAGCTTGAGGATAGGATTGCGGAGGATCCTAGAGGAGACATTGACGCCTGGCTGGCTTTAATTGAAGAACATAGGAAAAAGGGCAAATTTGACGATGTTAGAGCTGTTTATGAGAGGTTCTTTGTAGTATTTCCAGCTGCGGTAGGTGTTTCCGCTACGCCCAGTTCATTTTTCGTACATCCTTGTACCGGTGATATGTGGAAGCTTGTGATATGCGAAATTGCGTGCTAACGTTATCATTTATTTTAATACAGGCTGACCAGTGGATCTCTTACGTTAAGATGGAACTAGCGAACAATGAGTTGCAGCATGTTGAGCGCATTTTCCAGAGATCTTTGTTTAATGTCCCCAATGTTGAACTCTGGTCAATGTACTTGGATTATATCCGCCGTCGGAATAATCTGACCACAGATACCGGAGGAAAAGCCCGTGCGGTTGTTAACCAATCTTATGAATTTGTATTGAACAATGTCGGATGTGACAGGGAAGCCGGCAGGATTTGGACCGAATACATACAGTTTGTGAAGAGTGCACCCGGAAATGTAGGTGGCAGTGGCTGGCAAGATCAACAGAAGATGGACTCCTTGCGAAAGGTATATCAGAAAGCTGTCACCATGCCCGTTCAAGGCGTCGAGCAGTTGTGGAGGGAGTATGATCAATTCGAACAAGGTTTGAATAAGTTAACGGTATTTGCGTCCCCCCTTAGAAACGATCCGATTCCCAGCGCACTAACATAGAGACCTTGTAAATAATATAGGCGAGAAAATTCCTTCAAGAACGCTCCCCAATGTTTATGACCGCCAGGGGTTGTCTTATCGAGTTATCCAACATTACCAAGGGCCTTAGGCGTGATACATTGCCTCGTCTGCCGCCTGCGCCGGGGTATGAAGGTTACGAGGATTACACCAAGCAGGTTGAGCTATGGAAGAAGTGGATCCAGTGGGAAAAGGGCGATCCTCTCGTTCTTGCCAAAGAAGATCCCGCAAGTTTGAGTACAAGGATTATATATGTCTTTAAACAAGCTCTTATGGCTTTGAGGTTTTGGCCAGAAATCTGGTTTCATGCAGCAGAGTGGTGCTTCGCAAATGGAATGGATGACCAAGGAGTAGATTTCCTCAATCAAGGAATGGCTGCAAACCCAGAGAGTTGTCTTCTACACTTCAAGTACGCTGAGAGATTGGAAGCAACGACCATTATTGAAGGTGGGGAGGAGGCACTTATACGAAAGGGTCAATTGGTTAGAAAGCCTTACGATGATTTGCTCAACATGTTATACGAGCAGGTTCAGAAGATTCAGCGAAAAGAGAAGGAAGAGCTTGCCCGAATTGAAGACGCCTTCGAATTAACCAGCCCTCGTAATGCGCAGGATGACGACGAGGACGATGACCCCACCACGGCTGCCACTAGGGCAGCTAAGGATACTCAAGTCGTGGCATTGAAGGAGGGTACAAAGGCGCAGCTTCAGGTAATGACAAAGACTATCTCAGCTGTATGGATCAACTTGATGCGTGCGATGCGACGCGTTCAAGGCCATGGCAAAGTGAATGAGGCACTAGGTGGAAGCCGTCAGATATTTGCGGACGCAAGGAGGAGGGGCAAGATTAATAGCGATGTGTATGTAGCAAGTGCACTGATTGAATACCACTGCTACAAAGACCCTGCTGCTTTGAAAATCTTTGAGAGGGGGATGAGGCTTTTTCCCGAAGATGAGAATTTTGCGTTGGAGTACTTGAAGCACTTGGTCGCTATTAATGATATTACTAGTAAGTTTCAGTCCATGAATGTTAAGTGTTCCTTCTCCTAACCGTTCCTAGATGCAAGGGCTGTGTTTGAGACTTTTGTTGGCAGAGTGGCAGCTGAAAAGGCTCGAAAGGTGTATGAATTCTTTTACGACTACGAAGCTCACTACGGAGAGCTCGGACAGGTTTATAAGATGGAGAAACGCATGAGTGAACTCTATCCTACTGGTTTGTGAAAATTCGTATCACAACTCGAGAGAGCATTCCTGACTGGTACCCTAGATCCATACATTTCTCGATTCTCGAGCAGATATGCCTATAAAGCCGTTGATCCCTGCTCGTTCCTTGCCGTTGTCTCCCCAGCGCAACAGTGCAAGCCTAAATCGCAGGCCATATCCCCATTGGCACCCGACCACCTTCCCCGAGACGGCCGCGACTACAGGGACCATCCACAAGCTCCTCCGACCGCGCCAGTCAACGGCCGAACAGGTTCGCCAAAACGGCCTGCAAATGAAGAGCTCTCAGACTCTTCCGAACACCAGAGGCCCAGAAAACTCCATCGACCTGACTCTCCATTGAAGGGTGCTGCAGGTCGAAGGCTAGATCAACAAAAACGTGCCCAGCAGCAGCAACAGCAACAGATGATGCAGGGCCGTGATCGCAACATTCCGGACCGGGACGATGGTATGCACAGAGGAGGACTCGGACGCGGAGGGTATCAGCAAAATCAAAGACAACCTCAACATCAACCCCAGCAGATGCAAATGCACCAGCCGCCCGCCCCAGCCCAACTCCCCGACCTTATTATGTATCTTTTGAGTATTCTACCAGGCGCAGACAAGTACCAAGCGGCAAGATTTAGACCAGAAGCCATGGTTGGGCTTCTGGGCAATATTAATTTGCCTAGGGATATGCAGGCGAATAATCGTGAGTCTACCAGTCACTATCGTTCTGCCCCACAAGGTCAAAAACGAAAGTATTAACTACAATAGAACCATATTCGTATCCGAGATAAATCTCTTTTTTTCGTTTTATTTTCTTTGTTACATGATTTGTGGGTGGTCGTGGTGGTCGGAAGTGGCGAAACAAAAAAGGGGGATATTATGTACTTGGGAGGATGTAATGATATATGATCCCTTCACATGAGCGCGAAAGTGGAAAAAACCTTTCTTTTTCAACCGAAGGAAAAAAAAAAGCTGGAATGGAGTAAGGCAGGAATTGTCGGGGAATTCTCAGTCTTTTCTTCTTTTTCTTTTTTTCCCCTTCTTTTACTATTCTTTCTCTTTTCTTTATTATTTTCTACTCTTTTCCACTTATAGTGTACATGTCTTACGATAACTTCATTCCATTATCAATGCACAGGCGCGACCTGGTTCCCTCATTTTTTTTTTTGAAAGGTACAGTGCTGGTGGAGGCATGGACCACCGTAGTTGCCGTATTGCAACTTTCTCTCCCTCTTGATTTTCCATGGTATAATATCTAGTAATTTGAGTTGGGATGGATGGATGGATGACAATGGGGATGCGCTGAGGGTTTGATTTTTTAAAGACTTGGAAAACTTTTTTTGATGAATTGATCGATTGACCAACTAGTCTAATTGGTGTTTTGCCTTTGTGATTTCAACTGTGTGGCATTGTTGGGATGGAAGGGATACTCGAGTACAGCCCTCTTGCCACAGAGAGGCTTGCTCGCAAATACCGGTATTGCAGCAGTCAACTGCCCTCTGCCGGTCGAGAAAAATCGTAATCGAAGGCGGTTGCGCACTTCCCGTAACCTAGAGGTCGTTGTTGTTGTGAGCTTTTTTTTTTTCAAGTAGGATATCATATCATACTTTTGATGCTGAGACTTTAATGTCGTAATCTGTGTGCCGTGACTTTGTTATTGGTACGTGGTCAAAGGTATCCCGAGGATCACAAGATCTTGTTGAATTTACTGGTAGTATCATTGTTTGTTTTTTTCTTCTGTTGTTTTCGCGATCAGCGCCAGCAGTCCATGTCTCGTGCAGGAAATGTTTTGATCTATGTACGCTTCTGTAATACAATAACGGTCTACGGTGAAAACATGGGGATATGGGATATTTCTTTGCATTAAAATCATGTCTATGTGTTCAAGGATTGTCTGTAAAGGGCGTTTCACTCTCGGCCCCTAAATAGAATACCGTTCAGGCATTGCGTTGCCATAGCGGCGATTGGCCCCATACAGTATTGGTTTGATACATGGATGGGCTCAGCCTACTTGCACTTCGTCACCTCTCCTATTCCACTTCTCCCTCATCAGCACCCACCCAGCGAACGGGCGAACTACCACCGGTACTGTTCATCCCCCTCCCACAATCTATTCACACTTCATCTGGAGGAATAATTCTAGTTTATTGAAACTTAATCCCCTACAATGTACAATGCGGCTGCCTTCAGGCCGGGGGTCCAGCAAGTTGGACAACCGCAACAGCAGCAGCAGCAGCAACAGATGCAGCCGCAGCAGACTGGATATCCTGGGCAACAGCAGCAAACTCTAAGTGCTATGCCCCCTCAACCTACGGGATATATGTCGTATCAGCAAACCGGGTTTCCGGGCCAGCAACTCCAGCAGCAGCAGTTTCAACAACAGCAGCCGCAACAATTCCAGCAACCACAGCAGATGCCTATGCAATATCAAGCTACGGGACAACCAGGTGGGCTCCAAGGGTATCCAAGCCAGCAGGGGATTCCACCGGTTCCTCAACTCCCTACCGGACTTTCGTCATTTTCTCCTCAATCGCAACAAACATTTTCACCGCCTCCTCAGCAGCAACAGCAACAGCAACCCCAACAGCAGCAGCATAAAAAAACGAAAAGTCAAGCAAAGATCCCTACTATCCGGCTTTCCTTTATTACCGCTGCCGATCAGGCTAAATTTGAACAACTTTTCAAGGCAGCGGTTGGAGAGGGCCAGGCTCTATCGGGTGAGTCGGGTTTGCAAAAAGCTTGTATTGCTCCATTATGGCTTCTAACGAGTGACTAGGTGACAAGGCAAGGGATATTCTTCTAAGATCTCAACTTTCTCCAACCGATCTTCACCAAATATGGTTTGTAACCTCTCTTGAAAATGAATGTACGACGCTAACCATCGCCTAGGCAACTTGCTGATACTACTAAGTCTGGACAATTGCTGTTCCCTGAGTTCGCTCTAGCCATGTACCTTTGCAATGTCAAACGCGGAGGAAAGAGCTTGCCGTCGGCGTTGCCTGAAGTGATCAGGAATGAGGTCTCGAGTATGGTGGATATCATTTCCTTTGGTGTGCCTGACTCTGCTCCGCTCCCAGCTCCGCGGACGAATATCCCCAGTTTTGAAGTCAGCAGCGCACCATCACAGACCCCCCAAACTCCAATCTCGCCCCCGCAGCCTACAGGACAACCTCAGCTGAATAACTCTCAGTTGCTCGGTATGATGGCTCAGCCAACAGGGTTCCAACCTCAACAAACCGGAGGGCAGGGACTTCAGACTCAGCAGACAGGATTCCCCGGTATGCAACCACAGTTTACTGGTTTCCAACCACAACAGACAGGGATAGCTCCTCAAGCGACGGGATATGGCCAGGGGCCTGGTGGTTATGGTGGCTCAATCCCTCCTGTGCCCCCAATACCTACTGGTGTGTCATCACTGATACCTGGTGGAATGAATCCACTGCAAGCTCAGCCTACGGGGCGACCAGGCCAATGGGGTTTTGTTAACACTCCGGCGTCTGTGCTTCAGGGTATTGATGCTCTGCAAGAACGAATGATGCCACAACCTGGGCGGGAAGGAGGCTTTAGTACCCAAGGGTTGCAAGGAAACGCTGTAATCCCATGGTCCATCACCAAGGTCGAGAAGCAGAAGTACGATCAAGTATTTGAGGGCTGGGATGGGCTTAAGAGGGGTCTGATAAGTGGTGATACTGCTATTGAGGTTTTCGGGCAAAGTGGATTGCCGAAGGACGGTTTGATGCAGATATGGACCTTGGCAGATTCGGGTAACAAGGGAAGCTTAAACAAGGATGAGTTTGCGGTTGCAATGCATTTGGTAAGTCTGTAGCCTTTGGTTGCAATCCGAAGACTGCTAATTATGTAAAGATTTTTCGTAAACTCAATGGGTATGAAATTCCGACGCGTCTTCCGCCGGAGTTGATCCCTCCTTCGACCAAGAAGTTCTCCGAGTCCTTGAGCACTGTGAAGTCGTTTTTGCAAGAAGGGCGCAAAGCTTCTGCTCTCCAACCTCAAATCACTGGTGTCAGTTACTTGAAGAGTCGATCTTTCCATGATACGACGACAGTCCAGGAGAGGAAAGATGGGACGGTGTATAGATTTGATGACAATCAAGTTGGCTATAAGTCTAGTGCTAGGCATCGAGCTAAGGGCGCAAGATCTCCTTCACCAGCCGTTGGCGGGTCTCCATCTCCATCGCCTGGGCCAGAGATGACGCTCGATCAACTTCGTAAGAAGGTCCGAGAAAAGCAGATTCTACTGAATGCTATTGATATCAAGGACGAAGGCGAGGCGGAAAATGATGACATCCTTGATCGACGTGACCGCCGCGACGCCGATGATCTCTACAGGAGGATTAGACGGGTGCAAGATGATATCGATGCAAACCCCAATGCTGCTGTCGGAGGCACAGACCCAGAGGCGGAGAGAAGGCAACTAAGGAGACAATTGCAGAATTTGGCTGACCGATTGCCTGATCTCGCCTCTAAAGTTCGGAAGACAGAGAGAAGCATTGCAGATGCTAAGCTTTCGCTTTTCAGACTGCGGGATGCCAAAGCGCATCCGGGATCTGCATCTGTGATTATTGGAACTGGTCTTGGAGGGGCCATCACTGAATCTGACCGCATCAAGGCCCGATCCAGGGTTATGATGCAACAAAGACTCGCTGCGTTAACTGGAAAGCCAACTGTTTCAGCTGGTGATGACGATGAGGCTGCTTCGAGAAGATTGGCTGAAGAGACTCAGAAGATCAAATCTGACCAGGAATCCAACGACCGAATGACCCGTGATGTGGAAGATAGTCTCACAGAGTTTCAGAAATCATTGGAAGATTCTCTCAAATTTGCTCCTAGTGAGAGCGATGGTATCTCGGATTCCGAGAGGAGAAGATGGGAAGAGGCTTTAGGTGTTGAGGACGAAGTCAAGGAATTCATTTTTGACCTCCAACGCCAGTCACACTCTGCTAAGTTGAGACGGGAAGAGTATGCCACCACTGTATTAGCCATTAGCTCCATCGTTACTAATGCTTTAAATAGTGATAGGGATTATCGCCGTCGTGACGAACGCTCCGGCTCTAGTGTGCAGAGGCCTGTTGAGGAGCCGCCTCGTCAGACTGCCTCTCCGGCCCTTGCGCCCCCTTCACGTACCGCCACGCCATCTGGTTCTTACTCAAGCTTCAAGTCTGCTGAAGAGCGGGCGGCTTTCATTAAGCAACAAGCCGAGCAGAAGATGGCCGAGCGTCTAGCCGCGCTTGGACTCAAGCCACCAGCGCGCTCGAACATTGGTGAAACTGCCCAACAGCGCGCAGAGCGTGAGAGAAAGGAGAGGGAGGAACGCCTTAGGAAGGCGGAGGAAGAGGAAGCCATGCGTGAGCACAATCTACAACAGAGGCTAGCTGACGAGCAACCTAAGCCACCTTCTCCCATCACCACAAAGAAGCCCCCTCCACCTGCACCTCGCAGAGCCAAGGACGATAACCAAGCAAAGGCCAGGGCAGAGGAACAGGCCAGAAAGGCCGAAGAGAGCCTCAGGGCAGCAGAAGAACAGGCTCTTAAACAAGAACAGGAGGCCCAGAGAGCCAAAATTGAGCGGAAGGAGTATGTTTCCAAATGGTATTGATTTTAGTCGAGTGATTTCTAATGATGACATACAGAGAGGAATCACGAGCAGAAGAGGAAGCGCTTTTGAGAGAACAGGAAGCGGCCAGAGCTCGTCTTCAAGCTCTTGAAGATAAAGTAAAGCAAGGAAAGTTGCAGAAGCAAGAGGAGAAGAAGAAGAGGCAAGCGGCGCTTCAGGCTACTAAGGAGAAGGAAGCTAGACTTGCAGCCATGCGCGCGGAGATTGAGAAGGCCAGGGAGGAAGAAGAGTGAGTTCCCAAATTCTTACACAATTGATCGTTCATCAAACTGACTAGCTTATCAAGACGTCTCAAGCGTCTCCAGAGGGAGCTTGAGGATTCGTCCTCGGATGAGGAGGGGCCAGAGGAATTAGGGGGTGTGACACCAACTAAAGAATCGGTGAGCGAGGAGCAATTTGTATCTGCCCCTTCATCGTCCTCAACTGCTGCCTCTCCTCCCCCGCCTCCGCCTCCTCCACCACCCCCACCAGCTCCTCCCCTTCCCCCAACCATCAAGGCACCTTCTCCGCCTGCTACTGCCGTTCCTTCAGTTGTTTCTCCAACCCCGGTTGGCGCTGACACCAATAACCCAAGCAATAACCCATTCCTCAAACATCTTGGAGCGAATGGTGATGCGCCAGCCTTACCTCCCGCAATCTCTGCTAGTGCAGTTAGCACTGCTCCCTCTGCCCCATCTAGTTCTGGTGCTGTTCCTAGCAAGAACCCATTCTATAAGTTGAACCCTGATCAAACTGCCGAGCCTTCTCCAAGGATTACACGTCGCCAACCTGAGGAGGATGACTGGAGTGTTGTGGATGATGATGAGAGTTCGAGTGACGACGATGACGATCCTCCAAACCGCCAGGACACAAGAGCTCTAGCTGAGATGCTCTTCTCCACCATGGCTCCTCCTAGGCCTTTATCTAGCATGGGCAACAAGGGGACTGAACAGCCAATCAGCCCTTCAGCAGGAGGAGCACCACCTCCGCCACCGCCACCACCTCCACCGCCGCCTCCGCCCCCACCACCAATGCCGTCCGGGTCTTCTACCACTCCAGT
The DNA here is from genome assembly GCA_003521225.1 of Tuber microsphaerosporum. Lineage (NCBI taxonomy): Eukaryota > Fungi > Ascomycota > Pezizomycetes > Pezizales > Tuberaceae > Tuber > Tuber microsphaerosporum. Next base: position 652 of record QOVD01003844.1, on the reverse strand, counting down.
AGCTGCACCACCAATCAGTGTTAATGTTGATTCCTTATTGAGCGAGATTTCGTTGGGTAGGGCTCTGAGGAAGACTGAGACAAAGGATAGAAGTGCTCCAGCCTCAGGTGGAAGGGTTATTGGTGAATAAGAGAAACAGTTTGGTCTGTTGTAGGTTTCGCTTAATATTCATGCTATAGAGCTAGGGGGGTATATCATTAAAAGGTTGACTGGCCTGGAAAAACATTCTTACGCTCCACATTCGTACTTGGCATCTGTTTCTTCGTTCTTTTTTGTGTTTGTGACTAGTAACTAGCTATTAGCTAATGAATATAAATGATTGGGTCTCTTGTGGGTTTCCTATAGCTTCCACTTTGGCCTCTATAGTCACAATTACTCTTCACTAGTGCTAACCCTCGTGTCCCTAAAGTTGAACTGTGACTGTACTTTTGATAGAGGAGGTGGTATCTGGGTGCGTTTTGTAAACAGAACGCCCTGCCACGGTTTTAGTGGTTTGGTTATGTACAGTGCCTTGTCCCCAGAAGCGGCTTGGGTGGTGAATGTTGCGATAGTGGATAAGGTGCGCAGTGCAAAGGAGGGTCTGATAAGTTTCGCCCCCCGCATGAGGGTCATTTCTCATGCCATAGGAAAAATTGGGTACACTGTATGGAAC
>QOVD01003842.1:0-17887 GCA_003521225.1 Tuber microsphaerosporum | reverse complement strand
GGGCATGGTGAGGGGCCCAGTGTTGGAGGGCCTAGGGGTGGTGGGGTCAAAAGGGAGCAGGAGTCTGCTTGCAAGTGGAGAAGAAGGGTCGGGAGTGGATAGGTCCATGTTGTTGGCACTGTCGTCGCCCTTCACCTGTTCCGGGGGTGGTGGCGGAGGCTCTCGCGGATCCACTGGGCGACTAGGGCAGTCAAGGTCTGAGGCCTGGTGGTTGCCCTGGCAGTTGGGGCATCTGAGAGGGGAGGAGGGGCAGCAGTTGGGACCCACTTTGAGATTGCCGTCTTTTGGGCAAGAAGGGTTTTGACATGTGTGTTCCTTTCTGGTGTGATGGAGGGAGGACAGATGGCAAAGGGGGTGGTCGAGTATGCAGAGGGGAGCAGGGTGCCCGAAGGTGGAGCAGTTTGCACAAATTCCAAGTGGGGATTTGCAGAATGTAAGTTCCGGTCTGCGGAGCTGGCCGAGAAGGTCGATCGGCTTAATGAAATCGTCGTGGAGATCTGGGTGGATGGTGACAATAACTAAGGTGGCTTTTTTGAGTGCTCTGGTCTCAGGGCCCAGGTTATGGAAGTGGGAGGAAAGTATATGAATTCCTTTGGGGTTATGTATAGATTCCAATAAGAAGGGGAATAGTCTCGCATTGGAGTCGCGGAGGAGAGAAGTGGGAAGTCTGTGGATAGCGATCTCAACAAAGTTTGGGGCCATCCTGAAGGGTTGCCACGGGGAGTCCCAAACGGCGAAGGCCTGGTTGGGTTTGACAGAGAAGGCATCAAAGAAGGGAGAGTATGATGAGCCGGGAGTGTGAGGATCGTTAACCATCAGGAAAACTGCCCCCTTATCACGGACCGAAACAATGAATAACCTAGGGAGGGGAGTCTGAGCTTCCCTTATCACGGAAGCGACGACATCAGAGGCTTTAGCCCTGATTGCAAGCGGGTCCGAGTGAGGCAGTGGGTTAAGTCTGGGGGCGTAGAAACGGCTCTCAACTTTAGGTAAGTTGGGGGGAGAGGGTGACCGGAGAGGCCCATTGGAGGAGACAGCTTTTGAGACGGAGGCCGCAGAAGTGGTTTTCCCCTTTTTCTTTTTTGTAGTTGGGGTTGCAGCAGCTTCAGCATAGGTGGGGGCAGGTTTAGGCTAGCTTTGCGGAAGGGGGGTGGGTTTTGGTGGGATGGCAGGTGCCACGGTGGGGGCAGGGGGGCGGATAGTGGTGGGTGCGGAGACCCTGGAGGCAACATCCCTAAGCGAGCTTTGGGTGTCTTTTCCCAATGAGAAAATCAGGGTGTTGGTGGCGTCAATAGCTTTCTGCACCTCGCTTACTCATCTGTCGAGCACGGCGTACATGTCAGAGAGCTCTTCCACAGCCACAGGGACTGTGTGGAGGGGGGTGATAGATTTTTCGAGAGCGTTGAACCGTCCCGTGAGCGAAACAAGACCTTGAGTAGCAGAGGAGAGTAAGGTAATCAGGACTGCTTCCCCTGGGGTGAGGGAGGCAAGTTCTTGTTCTGAAAGGTTGGAATGGGTTCGGCGGCGCGTCCAATGAGTTCCTTTATCTGGGTAAGGAATTAAGCGATAGTATGTAGCCGCTGTGAAGGGAGGGGAGTTGGGGCTCAAGAGGTGTGTTGGGAGGACTGGGCAGAGAGGTTTTGGGAGGCCATTAGCCCTGTGAGGCCTGATTGCAGGCGCAAATTATGTGTGCGAACGTGGGGTACACCAGAACCTAATAATGTTGAAGAAGAGTTTGAAAGGTAGGAGGTGGAAAATTGCGGAAGTGGAGCTTGAAGGTAGCGAACTGGAGACAGGGAGTGAGATATAGAACGATTCGGTCTCGGAGGACATTTCCCGAGAGCTGGATAATTCGATCCTATGTAGTCCGCAAACGATGACGGGTGCTGGCAGATGAATTGCCGATCTTGTTGGATATCTAGAGCTTAACTAGGTCATGCTCGATGATCTATGGGCCCCATTATGTTCTGAGGGCGGCTTCAATTTGGCAACCTAGTTTGTTCGGAGCAAGGTACGGAAGATATGGATTAACGATTACTTTGGCAAAGGCTTGAGTGTTATGGAACGCATATCATTTCGGTCCCCCTACACTTTAGAAAAGCTACTTCAAACTCTGCACCAATTCAGAGAATATTTATCTTGGACCAAGACGACAATAGACAGCGGGAAACATTTGACCCCGTTCTACTACCCAAATATTGTATTCTGTGTCCGCTACCTCATCCGGCAGGTCGCTTACAGAGCAGATATGGTTTATGCCCCAATATGCCAATATGATTCAAGTGGTGATCAATTATACTCTGAGAGGCACACAGCAGATTGGTGGTGGGAAACTCAGGTGTGATAAGTCCATGATTACTTACCAGTATAGTACTAAGATCTATTAATAGGAAGCACTCCCTGCAGGCTCGACAGTAGTCCCTGGTATCGGATTGTCAGACCAGACTCACTTCACAAACATCTTGGGAGATAAGAAATCCTGGCCGGTAGATGTAACGATTGGCAATATCCTTTGCCGGACGCGAAACAGCCCAATAAAGATGCCAATCGTACTACTTGCTTTGCTGCCTGTGCCACCAAAACTCAGTCATAAATCAGTCCGCGCCAAGGAAACCCAGCGGCTGATCAATGCTGATCCTCGGCAGGCTGTCTTCAATCTCATTCTGGCCCTATTGCAGGAGATTGCGGAAGACGGCGCGGTGATGGACTGCCCAGATGAAACAATGCCGCTATGTTTTCCAATCCTATCAGCCTCGATTGCCGACCATGTTGAGCATAGCACATTGCACAGAATAACCAGTATTTCCTGCCAGCTGTGCCAGTGTGAAGTTCCGGTCACAGAACTTTCTCAAGATTGTTAGGGGTAGCCGATAGTGGGACTATAATATTGGACTAAGCATGGGTAGGTGTCTTCGGAGATTATGTCTAAGAAGGCTTGTAGGTAACTATCTCTCGTGAGAAGTATTTGATGTAATAAAAAGATAATTGAATAAGATACAGATTTGTAGCATGATAACTTTTTATATTGATAAGATCTCTTCTCCGGTGCTTGATGATACTTCTAACTATCCGGCGAGACCCTGTCTACTTATAGTATTTCTCAGAGTACTTCAAACTCCTATACTTGCGCAGTACCTTCTAGACTTTGTCTTGATTTTAGAAATGTGCGGACATTATTTGACCCTGAAGACTCGCACACCACTTCAGCTAAATCCTTCACTAAGTTAATTGACCTTCCAATTACTTATATTCGATCTTTGCGCTGTATCAACTTAGTATGTGTATGCAGCCTGGCTCGCTATCAGACCAGTCGTTCCTTCCAGTCATGTTCTGATCAAGATTTCTCATGCCGGGTAATCATAGACTTACTCCTTGTGAAGCCAAGGACATATGTCGGTCGGCTTAACTTTGGAGTGCCATAACTTCTCCACCAACTGATTAAACTTTGTAGTTTGACTTTATACTAATAGAGCGCCAGCTCTTATCTAGAAATCAGCGAAAACCTCTCCGTCGTATCTCTTGTATCAAGATACAGAGAGTGATTTGCAACTATGACATAGTAATAATTACTATGACGGCAGTGCGGGTTGAACACGTCACCTTTGGATATAATACCAATGATTATACCGTTTAGCCAATGTCGGGACCGCAGGGGTATGATGGCCGTATTTTTGAGGTTTATGGGCAGGGGTCTGTGCGCTTGGAGCTCTGTGCGCTGGATTCCCGTATTTCATACATGGGCTTCCAATGTGCCTAACACAAGCTCTCTCCTTAAGGTTTCGCCTCGAATACCTTTTATTTATACTAGATCTAATTTATTCTAACTTCCTTTTTGAACTCAAAGTAGTAGGGTAAAAAACCTTATGTGTTTGCTTGTCCACAAGAGGAAAACCTTTCCTAATTCATTCAACTTCGGCCAGTCCCGGCATGTCCTGGTTCGGCCTATGAAATCTTTCTACCATCTCCTCTGCTTTTCTTAATCCTTTTCCAGGTTCCCAAGAATTCTCGTCCTCCGCACATCCCTTCCATTTTACAACATACCGAAGTTCCTTGAACGTTTAGTTTCGTCTCCCCACCTTTCTAGTGTAAGTGATTATCTAACTTTTAACTATTCTTTCCACTTCCCATTTGAGATCTCCCTCAACATCCTCGGGTTCTCTAGGTGGTTGTTCCCTAGCCTCCCGTATTGAGGTTCGGTAGGGTTCCCATAACGATATATGGAACATGGGATGTATTTTCCATCATGGGGAGATTTCGAGTTTGCAGGCTCCGTTGCTCTTCTGATTTTTTTTCTTTTTTTTTTTACTTTTTTTTTTTATATCATATATTCTGTGTTTTAAGGTACAAGAAATAGCGTGCATCATCAGATATGGCCAAAACAAAACCCACAAACACTAAACAAAACAAACACAAGCAAAAACCTGAAGCAAAAACTAGTCCTCCGGTGGCGACGAACCCAGTCGCAATCGATAATCTTAACAAAAACAACATATATGCGTCAAAGTCAAATCTTAACAAAACAAAAAAACAAACCACAAATTCAACGCGTAAAAACATCAAACCTATGAAACTAAGGAAAAACCGGGGCGTTGCAAATCATTAGGGCCCTGGCACGCGTGTTTGAAACACCTTCCAAGAGGTTGCTGGACGGGAAAAGCTTTGGCCTTGGTCCCCTGCCGGGAGGCGGAGGCGGAGTGACGGAGGGAACTATCGGGGGGGGAGGTACCGAGAAGGGAGGCATGTCAGGTGGGAAGCCGATGGATGTGGACAGGATGTACCCGGAGAGGCCTTTAAGCAGAGAGGCGGAGTCCCAAAGGGGGGACGTAGAGTCCAGCGGCAGATCCCTTGGGAGGAAAAGGGAGCGCGCTTCCGCTCTCGAGGGGCATTCCAAGATCGCATGGCGAAAATCTTCCACACCGCTTTCACAGTGCGGGCAGAGAGTAGGGTCGTCCTTATTGTACCAAGAAGGGTGGCCGGCAAGGTAGCTCTTTCCGGCCCTCACCTGGTGGATACGTCCGGCCACAAAGCGGGGAAGGCCTTGGAACGGGTGAGCCGACAGCGAGGGGGGAAACTGATAGTAGGGGGGAGGGGAGTAATCCACCTTCCAGCAGGTGATGAGGGAGTGCCTAAGGAGGATCTTGAGACGCTTATTGGCCTTGGCCATAAGCAGGGGGTCAGGGAGGATGGCGGGCAAGTTCATTAGGTCCGTCTTAACCAAAGGAAAGAAAACGGGGCGGTCCAGTGCTGCATACGCATCATGGACAATAGCATCGAGGGGTAGGTGTCTCCTGCAGCGGGTTGGAGGGGTAGCCCAACTGAGGGGGAGGTAGTTCGGTTGCAGTCTGGTGGCGTACTGCCTCGCAGAGATGGGGGACCTCCATTCGTCCAAGGACGGGAAGGAGGGGTGAAGCCTGGCTGACGCCGGGTTTACCGAAGGGGGGAGGCACGAGACCCGGAGGCCAGCGAGGCGACGTTGGTGGGAGGCCAGGAGGGAGACCGGGGGGAGACAGGATTCAAAGGACAGGATGCCGGTAGGGGTGGAGGAGAAACAGGAGGTGGACCATCTCTGGACCCTTCTCCAAAACACTTCCATCTTGTTGGACATCTTTGCGCTAGGGACAAATAGGTCGGCCCCGTAAAGCAGGAGCGGACGTATTACCGCCTTAGCCAAGCGGTGGGACAGGAAGGGGGGAATGCCCTTAGCCGGCGATCCTAGTGAGCGAATTACGGCGAAGGCGCCTTTGGCAAGGGCCAGCCTTTTGTTGAAGTGAGCTGAGGAAGAAAGTGAAGGAGTGAACCAATATCTGAGCCATTTGAGTTCGGCGGCGGGACGGAAACTGCTGCCATCAAGGATCACCGGGACGGTGGAGTGGGGGCCTCTCTGTAGGGGGGTGCGCCAGTGGATGAGCTCCGTTTTTGGAACCGAAAAGGGAACGCCCAGCTTTGAGCCTACGGAGGAGAGCGTCCGGTAATGACCGGCCAGAAGGGAGGCATTTTCCTCATAGGAGGGGGACGAAACCGTGACTGCGAAGTCATCAACGTAGGATAGGACCACTCCACGGGGGATGGCGATGTGCATAGAGGAGACGTAGATAACGAACAGGAGAGGAGAGAGGGGGGAACCTTGTGGGGTGCCCACCGCCACAGGGAGGGAGGTTCTCGGCGAACCTTGGAAGAGGAGACGGCACCGGCGGCCATGTAGGAAGGAGGAGACCCATTTCACGAGATAGATGGTGGTACCGAGAGACTGGAGTTTGGAGGAGGGGACCGACGAGTCAACGTTGTTGAACCCTCCTTTGATATCCAGGAAGAGGGTAGAGACCCTGAAGCCTCAATCAGCTTGGAGCGCCCGTACCTCTCTGTTGCTCTTCTGAACTTCCAATCCTTTGAATGGTTCGTGAAGCTTTGGGCTCAGGTTTTTCGTTAGTCGCTTAGTTTGTATGTTTTTTGCCTTTAGCATTACTAAGTCCCCAATTTTAATGTCCGGCTGCTGTTTTGCTTTCCGGTTATAATATCTGCCCATATCTTCGTGAGTTTTCTCCAATGCCGTTTTGGCCTGTTGGTGTAAATTCTGCATCCAGTGTGCATAGAGTCCTGCTCCCAGATTCTGAGCTTCCCCTTCCTTTATCAATTCCGTCTGTGGGTGGAACACGTAATTGGCGTAGAAGGGTGACAACCCATGGGCGGTTGTAGAGGAGTTGTTATACGCATGTTCCGCTCGTATTAACAGCTGATACCAATCGTCCTGTTCTTAGTTGACAAAGTTGCGTAAGTAATCTTCCAGAGTTTGGTTGTTTCTTTCCTTTTGCCCGTCGGTCTGCGAGTGGTAAGCTGTTGACATTTTGCGTTTAATGCCTAGCGATTTGCACAAAGATTCCCAAAATTGCCCCGCGAACTTAGCAATCATATCTGATATTAGCTCAGTGGGGAGCCCATCAAGTTTCCAAACTTCTTGTAGGAACGTGTCTGCCACCTCCTTGGCCGTCGCGTTTTCCCTTAAGCATATGAAATGGGCCATTTTGGTGAACTGGTCTACTACTACCATGATCTGGGTATGTCCTTGGGATTCTGGTAGGTGGGTAATGAAGTCCGTGGAGATAGATGTCCATGCGGCGAAAGGAACTTGCAGTGGTTGTAGTAACCCGTACTTTGCATATCGTGGCGACTTATTGTGTTGACATTCATCACACGACCTTACATAGTCGTTAATCCAAGTGGTGAATCCTTTCCCGTAGAAGTCTCAGGTGACAATTTCAATTGTTTTTTCTTGCCCAAAATGCCCCGCTACTCACTATTCATAGCATCCTTTGGCGATTGTGGTTTGTAGCGCTTCATTGTCGGGAATGTACAAGCGGCTCTTGTAGTAAAGTAACCCCTGTTTCCTATGCCAGTTCTTGGGTGGTTCCTTCTCTTCGGCCTCCAACCTGTCTAGTTCCTTCTGTCTACTCATCCATTCCTCATCCTTTCCTCCTGCTGCCAATACTTCTGTGATGAAGTCTGTGTTAAACGTCCTCATTTCTATTGGGGATAGAATAGCTTTTGATATCATAACATGTTCTTGCGTTAACCGTGGGTGACTCCACATGTCTTCAATATCGAAGTATTCATTGTTTCCCTTTTCCGCTTGTAGGAAACATACCATGGGTGGCGAGTCCAATACCTCGATCCTTCGCTTAGGAGAGAGATCGGTACTTCTGAATCCTTTGTCCGATCGTTCCATCTCCTGAAAGCTCTCTACCTCCATCATGTCTGATGTGTCAATTTTCTCTATTACGAGTTGCGCTATTCGGTCACCTGGTTGAATCCGACAATCAGCCCTACTGTGGTTTACCATAATGACCTTTATTTCTCCTGTGTAGTCTGCGTCAACCATATCCCTATTTATTGCGGTGCCTTTTTTGCTGGCCAGTCCACTTCACGGAGCAATTCTTGCATAGGTGCCTTTTGGCACTCGAATCGCTATCCCAGTCTCTGCCAATACTTGGCCCTGGGCTGGTATGGTGAATTCTTAGACTACATAGAGGTCGTGACCTCCTACTAGCCTTGATCCTTTGGTTGGAAGTGTAGCATTTGCGGATAATCTTTTTACCCTGATGGCGTTCCTCTTTAGTGGTTCGAATTCTGAGACGTATCATTTGTCTTTGTCTTCAGCATGGACGAGGGCTAGCTCGAAGTACTCGGGTTTTAAAATTCACTGCTCACTGTGCTTAGCTCCCTCCTTAGGACAGTACTCCGGCCGTCGGCTTACTGCATCTGGTTTTCCCCCTCTTGCTCCTGGTCGGTAAATAATCTTAAAATTATAATCCACAAGTCTTTGCGCCCACCTTATCTCCCTCTGGCTCCACACCTTGGTAGTTAGAAAGTTTTGCAAGTTTTGATGGTCAGTGTAGACTGTTGTTGGTTTGTCCGATCCCACTAAATAATGTCGCCCTGCCTTGAATACTTCCAAGATGGCGAGCAATTCTTTGTCGTGAATCTCGTAGTTGCGTTCTGCGTCTTTTAATTTCCTAGAATGGAAACCTACAGAGTGAAGTCTTTTTTCTTTAAACTGTGATAAAATGCAGCCAAGCGCGAAGTCGCTTGTGTTTGTTTCCACTACTGATTGTCCATCTGGGTAAAAATACTCCAAGATTGGTGCCGTGGCAAATCGTGTTTTGAGTTCTTCGAAAGCACTATCCTGTTTCGGCCCCCAAAAGAACTTACTCTTTTCTCCTTTAAGTGTTGCTGTAATTGGTGTGCAGATTTTAGAGAAGTCCATTATGAATCGCCGATAAAAGTTGGCAAATCCGAAGAATATCTGGACTTCTTTAACCGACCTTGGTGGCTTCCAGTTCCTAATTGACTCCACTTTTGGTTCGCTCATTGTGACGCTATTGGTCGCGACGATGTATCCCAGGAATTCTACCCATTCCACGTGAAAGACTGATTTTGTCATCGATTTTGCCAATCGGTGTTCCTGTAGTTTATCCAGGACCTATCTTACTAATTCCTCATGTTCTTCCACCGTCTTGGAAATGATTAGAATGTCGTCTAAGTAAACTACTACTCCATGATCGAGAAATTCTCGCAGGATTTTGTTCATCATGGCCTGGAAAGTTGCAGGTGCGTTGACCAGTCCGAAAGGCATTACCTTGTATTCGAAATGTCCATATTAGGTTCGAAACGCCGTTTTCCATTCCTCCCCTTCGCGTATTCTCAACACATGGTAACCGTCCTTTAGATCCAATTTGGGGAATATTTTTGCCCCTGCCACTCGATCTTTTAGTTCTCCCATTTATGGTAGGGGGTACTTATTTAAGATCGTTAATTTATTCAGGTTCCGATAATCCACACAAAGGCGCAGTTTACAATCTGGCTTTGGAACAAAAAGGATTGGCGCTCCTGCTGGAGACTAACTGTGGGTGATCTTTCCCTGCTTTAGCATTTCTTTTAGGTACTTGTCTAACAAGTCCCGCTGATATGCCGACATAGGGTAGATGGGTCCCCAGGGTGGTTCAGCACCTGGCTTGAGATCAATCACATGATCGAATGTTCGTCGGCCTACTAAAGCTTATGCCGATGAAGTGAGGAATAGCTCCTTGTATTTTTCATACGGTTGTGGTAGCATGTTCAGGAGTGTTTGATTAGGATCGTCCACTTGTTTTATTCTTCCACAGTATTGGGCTTCCTCGTTGTAAGTTACGGTTTTGTCCCATTCAAACATTCCTCCTCTTCCTTCATCTTCGACATGTCCTTGACAACAATACTCGTTGAATGCCCATTTTTTCGGGTCCACAATATTCGCAATAGGGTGTTCTCTGTGCCACCATCCAAACGGGATGATTAAGTCGTATTTGCCTGCCGCTGCTACCTCACAAGAGATTTCTGAGCGGTGGCCATTATTTACTATTTCTAGGAGTAAGGGATGAGTAAAGTGTTTACCACCTGAGGGGTTAATTTCCCCATCAAAGGCTAGAATAGGTAGCGTAATCTGACGTGTTTCGTATGGTATGTTGAAGTGTTCAACTAGATCTTTGTTGATTAAAAATATGTTTGATCCCGAGTCCAAAGGTACTCGGATGCGTATTCGTTTCCCTGCAGTTTCGATATATGCCGGCCCTTCTGAGCAGTTGTAATGTGCTGGTTTGGGAATGTGGGATTGTATATGCTAGCCCATAAGCAACGTAGCTAGGTTTTTTCATTTCGTCATCGTGGTCGAGCGTAGGTATTTGGGATTTGTTACCAGGCCCACGTAGTTTCTACTCTTGAAGTCTCCTCAAACAAACTAAAACATGTCAATAGCTCGGTTACTGGGCGGCCCACTACTAGCGGTCTTTACTTCTTGCCGAAGAATTCCCATAACCCTCCGGACTGCCAGGGTATTTACCAGCTCGCCTATCCAACCTTTAATGGTCTCAAGCTGTTTATTACCTCAGGGAGTATTTCTGTATCCTCGGTATCTTACTCCTAACATTCAACTAGACCCTGTATTTGTTGGACAATGTAGTGATGCTTCGACACATGTGCCCTGTCACTCACCTCATAGATTCGGGTGGATGTTCTTCGGGGCTCTTCTGAAGACTTGGGTCCCTGTTCTTCCAATCACCGTTGGTTGAACCGTTTCTTGGGGGTTCCTCATTGGACTAATCGTGCTAAGGAAATCCTTCCTTACAGTCATCCTAACTCTTTTCCTTCTTCTGGATACTAGTTAATCCTTTCCCCAGTTTGCTCCGCTTTGTTCTCTTAGGCCTTCAGGGTTACGCCCAATTACTACTATGTAGTCTCTCATTATTTTTGATTTTGATTTCGGAGGGAGGGCTTCCTCCGAGTACCCGACTGCCATTGCCATCCGTGCCAGGAGTAACTTAAGTTATTTCCATATCGCTGAAGTCCCATGCCATCGGTCGCTCTATTTGATTGACCAGGGGTGCTTCTTCTTCTGTTTGTTCCTGACTTAGAGCCGCAGATTGTCTTTGTTGGAAAGGAGTCGCCGGGTTGGCCTTCTATCGCCGCGACTTCGGATAGGGAGCCTTTTTATGATAAGGCTTCTTTGATTCTATTGTTGAAATCTGAATTCATTTTCAGCATTCAGCCCATTTGGGGTTATTGATTCCACAACGGGTGCACTGTTGGTTGTCTTTTGGTGCTTGGATGACTTGTTCTTTGATGTTACCATGTGCAGTTATCCAATCTGTATGCTCCGCTTTTCCCTTACCGGTGGTCCCCTTGTTTTTCCTTTCCGCCTTTTTCTTAGCTTTGTACTCCGCTTTTTCTTCAGCGGTATATGTTTTTCGTTGGTTCTTAGGTTTGGAAGTTTTTTCCTCCCATTTTCTTTTTCCACCAGAATCGCCCTTGGTTGTGGTGGGATAGTCATGTCGTAGTGCGACTTGCTCTAAAAAAGTCTCGTCACACCTGCTGACTTCTCTTATTGCTGCCATCCAATCGCTATCACTGGCGTATTCTTCAGTGGATAATCATCGTAAGGCTTCTTTTGGGAGCCGTTGTTCGATTTTCTGGTGCCACGCGATCCCACTCATATGGACATGCATGTTTAAGTTCTCCATATCGAGGAGGTACTTATCGATGTTATTTTTCTACTGGTCCTTTTCCATTAGTTTCAGTGCTCTTTCACCTTCATGGGTGAGCGCAATATGGGTTACGCATTGATTCCTGAATGCTTCCCAATACTCGTATCCTTCCACCTTAAGGTGACCCATTTCTCCGGTCATCTTCTTCCTATAGGTTATGGCGAATGCCGACACGTCTTCCCCTTCCATTCTTCCTAGGGCGTACTTAATACGTTCCTTGTCAGTTTCCCACTGGTGTGGGTTTCTTTTGAAGTAGTCCTCGCATTGTAGTAACCAGAGTTTAATGTCCTGATGTTTAAGGTTCATGAAGGTTAGGTGTACGTCTACTTGTTTTTTACTACTATGGGCAACGGCCATTCCTATTGCCTTGGCTAACAAGGCTACCTGTGGGTCGGTTGGGTTGCCACGTTCGGGTCTCCAGGATGGTCGGCCGTTTCCCCTATTTTCACCTTGCTCGTCATCGGAGTCCTGGTCACTTGGGTCAGGGTCGTTTCTGCCCGGTGGTTGCCTTGGTGGTCCCTGGTTACCACCCTCGTCCCTTTGGTTTGTGGGGTGTTCTTCCGGTTGTTTCCCCTTGTCATGCCTGGTTGGTCTTTGCCTTTCCTGCATCCAGCGCTGAACTCTATCTGGTGCTTCCGCTACTTGCGGAGCCGCTGGGGCTGGTTGGGCAGGGACCGTGGTTGTTGGGGTTGGTTGGTGATTCCCCAATAATCTCATTACCTGTTCCATTTGGGCGGTCTGGGTATTTGCGAAGGTTTTTTGTGCTTCAGCTTGGTCTGATACTACTTTTTGGAGTATCGCTATGTCTTGCCTGTGTTGAGCTTGAAGTGTCAATACTTCTTGCTCAAGTATGGAATCCCGTGTTGCCGAGGCTTCGCCCTGTTCTTCAATGTTAACATGAAGTTGGGAACTTAGTACCTCATGACGACTTTGTCGCTCATTAGCCGCTTTTATTTTTTGAGCCCTCCTGGCTAACTCCTGTTGTCTCGTATAAGTAGAGTTTTTGTAACATGTGTACATGTTCCAGCAGCAATACACAGACAGCAGCGATGGATTTCATATGTTTAGTTTAGTGTGATTATATTTGGTTTTATCTCACCTCCGGTATTGATTAGGATACCGGCAGCTTGTTATATGTTTAGTTTCCTGGGTTGGAGTTTATCTGTTTGAATTCCGGTAAGAAATGGTCATGTACACCGCCGGTAGGCAGCAGGCTTTGTAGCGATAAGCTATGAGCCTTTGAGACTCTGGCAGGACTACAGGATTCCGGTGAACTGTACACTCACCGGTAATGATCGTGGTTGCAGGATAACTGATTACTGAAGGATGGGAACAACTTATGTATTTAAGAACCTCTCCTGGCTAGCAGGAGACACAGCAGACTTCAGCGAGACGTCTAGATTAAGAATATACTTGGTTGAACAGCGATCCTTTGTTCCCTTCGCCCTCTAATTGATACTCTTCACCCTTCGCCTCTCCAGAAGCCTCCCTTGAGCCCAGCGTTAGCAGGACTACTGCCGCTCTCATTGTATTTAGTTAAACTGGAGTAAACCTGTTACAGTTTTCAACAACTACAATGAGTCCTTCAAATGCCGCAGTTTTCTCAGCATATAATTGCATTCTGTCCGCCACCTTCTTTCTAGTGTCGTCCATTTCCAACGCTAGTTCTTGTACTGCTTCTGCAAGATCGCCAATCTTGACCTCATTGGTGGTGATCGTTCCGTCTGAGTGTCGTGCAGCTTTTGCAGCTCATTCCATTAGACTACGCAGGTATGTGTCAGTTTTGCTTGGTCTCGGGGATCCTGGCCTTCTCCCGGACCCTGAGGCCATTATTTTGGCCCCAAGTCCTCTTGGTGTGTGGTAGGGAGATCCAGTTTGTCTTTGTACGATGTCCGAGTGTATCAGGATATCGGTGCTAGAGTGGACGGAAGTGCCTGCTGCTTCTGTAATACGTTCCATTGGACTTGGTGGGTCTTCTCCTGAAGTATCCATGAGTTTTCCGCCACTCGTAATGAGGGGTCGAAAAGGGAACGACATTTAATATGTCAAGAGGAATTTGTTCTTTTGCTCGTGCAAAGATGATATGAAGTGAGCCTTGGTAACAAGGAGAACTATCAATATAGTGTTAGGGGTAGCCGATAGTGGGACTATAATATCGGACTAAGCCTGGGTAGGTGTCTTCGGAGATTATGTCTAAGAAGGCTCGTAGGTAACTATCTCTCGTGAGAAGTAATTGATGTAATAAAAAGATAATTGAGTAAGATAGAGATTTGTAGCGTGATAACTTTTTATATTGATAAGATCTCTTCTCCGGTACTTGCTGATACTTCTAACTATCCGGCGAGACCCTCTCTAATTATAGTATTTCCCAGAGTACTTCTTACTCCTATACTAGCGAAGTACCTGCTAGACTTTGTCTTGATTTTAGAAATGTGCGGACATTATTTGACCCTGAAGACTCGCACACCACTTCAGCTTAATCCTTTGCTAAGTTAATTGACCTTCCAATTACTTACATTCGATCTTTGCGGTGATTCAACTTAGTCAGTGTATGCAGCTTGGCTCGCTATCACACCAGTTGTTCCTTCCGGTCATGTTCTGATCAAGATTTCTCATGCCGGGTAATCATAGACTTACTCCTTATGAAGCTAAGTACATATGTCGGTCGGCTTAACTTTGGAGTGCCATAACTTCTCCACCAACTGATTAAACTTTGCAGTTTGACTTTATAGTAATAGAGCGCCAGCTGTTATCTAGAAATCAGCGAAAACCTCTCAGTCGTATCTCTTGTATCAAGATACAGAGAGTGATTTGCAACCATGACTTACTAATAATAACTATGACGGCACTGAGGGTTGAACACGTTACCTTGGGATATAATACCAATGATTATACCGTTTAGCCAATGTCGGGATCGCAGGAGTATGATGGCCGTATTTTTGAGGTTTGTGCGCAGGGGTCTGTGCGCTCGGAGGTCTGTGCGCGGGATTCCTGTATTTCATACATGGGCTTCCAATGTGCCTAACAAGGATCCACAAAACATATACAAACCATCGGACTATGCCGATTATCTGCGAAAGACAAGAGAGCACAATCAAACTCAAGCCAGCCATATTGTGGACTATTTTCACCCAATTCGCGTTATAATGGACCACAATGAATTATCCGGACTCTTCCGAGTAAACCCCTCTGACCTTCAGAAACCCGACCTTTTACCCAATATCTATCTTGGACTTTTTAAGCATATAATGAAATGGATAGAAGGATTCCTGAAAAAGGATAAACAGCAGCAGGCAACCGATAAGATCTGGAAAGAATTGCAGCCTTGGCCAGGTTTCTCTGCATCAAAATAGGCTGATCGAGAAGTCAGGCAGTGGGAAGGCAAGGTAATACGAAACATGGGCTGCTGTATGTCATCCGTATTGGCGTCCACATTCCCCAATCCGGATGGTTCTGAACAACTACCTTTCAAGCAGGCATAACACTGCGTCTGCTCACTGATTGATTTCACCCTGATGACTCAGTATCATAGTCGCACGCCGCAGACGCTCCGTTACATGAAACTGATTCTCTGGACCTTTTACAAAACAAAAGACATATGTCTCAAGTTCGCTACAACTAAGGCTGTACCTGCACAGGTTGAATGTCAGGATTGGGAATTGAGGAAACGGATTGCCAATGAGCACAAAACTAGAATAGGGACTGGAACCGCGGTCAAACGACATCGGCCACTGGGCGAAGCCTGGATTGAAAGGGCCAATCAATTGGCAGAATTGATAGAGTGGGAAAACCACTTCAATTTTAGTATGATGTATTACCTAAAACACTTTGTACTGCATGTCCAACATGTTGAATATGTTCCAATATATTCCACAAATATCGACGAGCAGGCGCATAAAGAGCAGATCAAGGAACAGTACTGCAGGTCAAATCAGAATCAAGCAGCACGACAGATCTTGGCACAATACAGCCGGCAACACACTATTGGAATGAGAGTATTCATAATGAACGTATTACGGACGGCGGGCGATGCGGTTGGAACTGACAACGTCAGCATTTCTAGTCCAGGGATAGGTATAGAGACCTGCCTGCCCCACTGGATTTCACGGCGAGTCCTGAAAGGGCGGACCCTGAATGTCGGCCCAGTTTTCAAGCTTTGCCGTGAATTAGAGATTCCCTATGACGACTTGGCTACGAAATTGGTTAACAACATCAGCCAGGCCTTGACTGATGAACGGCAGCTCCCAGTTGACCCCAGGGAACTGAAATTCTGTCCGGCTGAGCTATTCACGCAGCTCGAAATTCGTGTTCCAGACTTTCAAGAAACCAATATCTTCCAGGTTCATTGTACGCACTATACAGGAAAGAAGTCATTCCGAAACTCTGGTGCCTGAAATCATTAAATATGGATACAGGCTGGCAGGCCGAATATGTATGGTGAACTTTACGGAGGGGCCGTGGCACGCTTGGTAGGGCTTTTTGAGATAAGAAATATGCGGACCGGGGTCACAAGTCGGCTAGCATTTGTTCAAGTATTTGATCCAGTTAATGGTGGCAGATTTGATGGTCAAATGGGCATAGACGAGTCTGCAAGTGGCGCAATGGTCGGGATATGGGGTTAATCGATATTGGAGTCGTGGTTGGGCAGGTACATGTGATTCCATATAGGGATGGGCAATGGCCAGTTAATCACAGGATTGATCTGCGGACATTTAATGACATTTATTGAATCTTTCTATGTACATATTTAGTCAGAAGATAGAAATAGAAACCTAAAATATTAAAAACATAGAACTATAGATTCAACGGAGAAGCTCGCCTGAATCCGGATAGAGAGAACACTGTCTGGGAGAGGCGGCTGAGGATAGGTTGTCAAACAAAAAATGGTGGGGATCAGCCCACGTATGCAGTCGGACGGAAAAATAAAGGTCCCCGGCATCAGGAATCCGAATACAGTCCGGGATCCTGGATTCAGAATTGACAGTCCAGGAGCCCCCCTGTGTCAGGCTTCTTCATGCCATGGACTTAGCTGAACGTGAAGTATCCGGAGGCAAGCGGGTCAATCTAGTGGGTGTGTGATGGCAGGATCATGGACAAAGAATAGTGGGTGGGTGTGAAGGGGCTGCCGGACCTGATAGAAAGAAGACAGGCGGTAGGAGTGGTATGTAGGCAGGGGGGGGTCTCGAGCACAGCATATGGGATGTTTCGCGAAAGGAAATTGCCATTAAACGGTACTGGGCGCGATTGGGTAACAAAACGAGAATACGGATGCACCCGGCGTCCAGGGCGAGTCCGATTTGCCAGATGTCAATTGCCTTTTGTCGGAGATAGGCGGCGGAGGATGGGTTAGAATATGGAAAACAGTGGGGATCAGCCCAAGATTAGTGGATGCAGTCGGACGGAAAAATAAAGGTCCCCGGCATGAAGAATACGAACATAGTAGGGGATCCTGGAGTCAGAATTCAGAGTCCAGGAGCCTCCCTGTGTTCGGTTTCTTCATGCCAGGAACTTGGATGAACCTGATGTATCGGGAGGCCAGCGGGCGAATCTATTCGGCACCCGACGGCAGGATCAGGGACAAAGAATGGAGGTGTAGGCATGCAGGGCAAGGGCCACTGGGCGTGCTGAGAAGATTAGAGCAGGGGGGAGAGGTATGTATGTGGAAGGGATCTGGAGCACAGCCTATGGAGTGTTTGGAGAGAGGAATTTGGGGTTGCAAGGCAGTAGGCGCGATTGGGTAAGAAAACAAGAATCCAGACGTACCAGGCCTCTGGGGCGAGGCGGGCGGATATCATGCCTCTGGGCGCAGATACGGTTCACCGGATGTAAATTGTCTTTTTGCTGATGTTCTTGGACTTTGGTCCCTATTCCTGTTTTCTATAATTGTACTCTTTCTTCTTATGCTTGTCTCTTCCGTATACTCCACTACTTCGATTGATAGTATTTAATCTTTCTACAGTGGCTATAATTTCATTCAATACACCTGTTACCTTCGTATCGACATTCCACATCTTGTCGCAATTTAGAGCTCATACTTGCGAATAATTCTTAAATAAAAGCATCATCGCTAATGGTATCCTGAAGTATCCGTGATCTGTGCGTGAGCACATATGTGGCAACCGTTGTAACGGGGGCACCCTATAGGAAGATGGATCCTACGGCTGCGACCGCACCAAAGACTCAAAGTAAAATAAAGATAAACGTAAAGTTTAAAGTAAAGAATCAACGGTAAAACTTAGTATCGTTAAGCATGATAGCTTTACTCAATTCAAGTTCTTTTCGAGGATCGATGGTTCTCAGGGTAGGGTGTTCTTCGCTTA
>QOVD01003841.1:0-21750 GCA_003521225.1 Tuber microsphaerosporum | reverse complement strand
CCCGCCACATGTTCACCCACCTCAAGAACTCTATGGACAGGATATCCAACCTCGCTATCCGCCGCAGTCCCATGCACAAAATAATGTGCATCATCCGTCTCCTCATATGCCCCCGTCTGCGCACTCACAGCAGAGCCCATATGGCGCATCCTTGCCATATCATTCGCGTGAGAACTCGATTTCGTTGTCCAACCAACAGGTTCAGCAACAGCCCAGACATGAACCCCATCACGTTAGACGTGACTCTGGTGAATTCCGTGCAAGACGGGATTCTGATCCTGCTTACCGCCAACAGCCGCCTCAACATTATCGACCTGGAACACCTGCAGCGTCTCCTTACAATGGTCAGATGGAGAATGGTTATGGCCACCAGCAGCAGCACCAACACCAGCCTTACCAACCTGGTCCTCCTGCCCCGCAACAATATCACCATCAGCAACCCCAGCAACAGCCACAGCAGCATGCACCGCCCCCTCCTCAATCTACAAGCAACTCGCTTCCCCCTATTCGGTTGCCAGCATTGGGCTTGCCTGCGTTGGAGCCGAAACTTTGGAACAGCCAACCTACTACCCCCAACTCTACAAATCCTCCTGCTGCTTTGCCTTCACCGAGCGCTTATCCACCTCACGCAAATGGGCCTATGTCGTCTCAGAGGCCTCCTCCGCCCCAGATGTCTCAACCTCCACTACCACCAAATCCCAACCAGTTCCCTGCCTATTATCCCGAGCCAAAATACACTGCACCGTCGGCTCCATCCAGCGATTCTTGGGGACCCTCCAATGGCAGTGCGCCTGCGAAGGATTCGGAAGGTAGAGGAACTAAGAGGCCTTGGGGACGAGTGTTCAACAATGCCCATGTTGAAGGTCCAATGCAGAACCGTTCCAGACCTTGTTCGAACTCTGCTGCCTACGGAAGCGACCCCCCACCATATGCTCAACAGCCTGAGGCTGATGACGATGCCTACGATTTTGGTAAGCTGAAGATGAGCTACCGCCGTGCCGATGGCGTCGAGATTGTTCGCAGGCTGCCTGGAGAGGATTAAACAGTAGCGAGTGATATCTAAACCCGTTATATTGAATTTAATGTTCCGGCGTGCATTGTTTTGGCTTGATCTGGAGATTCTTGTTTTTGCATGTGTTTTTATGATATCCTGGTTGGCGACCCCGACTTTTTTTTTTTTTGGTATTTGCTTGATTTGGGTACGGGACTGTACATTGGAATTGTGGAGGAAAGCTCATTTCGGGTTATGGACAACTTCAGTCAGGGTCTGACATTCTCCTTTACGATATCGTCAGCTACACTACAATCATTCTTACTCTCTATATTTCTTTGCCGATTTTGTTTCGTTGTTTTTTATCTGTTCATAGGAGGCCGTCTTTTTTTTTCAAGTTGATATTTTTTTCTAGCTTCTTTAGGAGATTGTTTGTATCGCGATTACGGGTTACTTCCAGTCTCTGTTTGTCTTATTAACTTGCTCCCCTTTTTTCCTTGTCTCGCAAACAAAGTTCTCTTTAACCTTTTTTTTCCATCTGTTTTTGTTTTTGTGTCTTTAAGCTTGGTTTACTTGAGGAGGGAAAGGAAAACAGGACGGGGGCAGCAAGTAACAGTTTAAACTTGCCATTACCGAATTCTTTTTCGCCGTTTCGTTTGCGTGATGTTTTCGAGTTTTGGGAGCGGGAGGAGTTTTGCTTTTATGAATCTGCTTTTTTAGGGTTCTGTTTCGATACTCATGACCCGTAATTTATACCACGAAGGCATCTTTATTTCTTTTTTGTTTGATTTGGTATTGTTGTCTCATTGGTTGGTCTGCAATAACGGCGATTCAATTTCGTTGGAGGGGGAAGTACAGTGTTGGGGAGGGGTGTCATAGAAAATCTGGAGGAGGTTTAAGTTTCATTATTTAG
Source organism: Tuber microsphaerosporum (assembly GCA_003521225.1). Classification (NCBI taxonomy): domain Eukaryota; kingdom Fungi; phylum Ascomycota; class Pezizomycetes; order Pezizales; family Tuberaceae; genus Tuber; species Tuber microsphaerosporum. The sequence goes on along the minus strand of QOVD01003841.1, from coordinate 19,846 downwards.
TTTTGTTTTCGTTGTTGGTTTTATCAACTCTGCCTGCTTGAACTTTTCCTGTCTTGTAATTCTCGTGGTTAAGTAAGTTTTTTTGGTGCCTGTTTTAGCTTTTGTTTTACCCCATCCTATATTCAAATTTAAAAGATAAAAATGAGTGAAAGTACTTAGAATCGATTCTAGAATTGGTTTCATACGGGAGCCCTCCACCTTTCGTGCTTTGTGATGCGCTGCTGCAGTGTTTTGTTTTTCTCCGTACCTCCTTGTCTCGAAACGGCAGTTTCCTAAACAGAGGAAAATAGCGAAATCACGTGTGAAATTTGTCCTCGCGCAAACCCGTTTTTTATTTTTTATCCCTCATCTCTTCTCCTTTCCCCCTCTGCGCTGCTTCTACTACGGCGATCCCATCCCCCTCCTCCATAACCCTGTCCACCAACAGGTGGGTATCCGCTGCCGCCGCCGCCGCCGCTGGGTGTTCACCTTTCTATTGCTGCGTATTGAAGATACAACACGCCTTTTTTTCTTCTAAATTCTGCGAGTGCGCGAAGGGAGATTGCGCTGCACTTTTACGCGATCAAAGCCGGGCCGGCTCATCTGCCAATCCATCTATAGATGGGTGACAACATGCTCTCGACACCCCAGAAGGTGAGTAATCTACTACCCAAGCCTAGCATTTCTTGCTTTGGTTTTTAGTTTTAGTTTTTATTGGCATTGTGCTGAGTCCAACTGAACGGTCTGTTTAGGTGTTGAGGGAGACTTTGCGGGCTAGGATGAGTACCTCTACGTTTGATCTGAATAAGGAGTCAGAGGGAAAAGATATTTACGAGGATATTGAGCCCGACGATGATGAGGACAATGCTACGGAGCCTGACGAGCCTGAGGAGGAGGAGGAGGAGGAGCAGCGGGGTAGGCAGATGAGCATTCTTACGGAGGAGGAGAAGAGGGAGATCAGGAGGATTAGGGGACGAGAGAGTTATGCTCGGAGGAAGGAGGCATCGGCAACATTAGGCAGCACAGGTCAGGCTCAAACTCGAAGTGGGGAGGCAGCCCTCGACGGACTTGAATCCGTTGCAGGGAACGAGCAGTCAACTAGTCAACTGGGTTCGGGTCCCGGACCTTACAAGAAGAAGAGAAAGTCCGACGCCGACCACGCCTATCGTCCTGCGTCTTCTGACAGCGAATCTGATGACGAGGAGACAGGAACATCCAAGAGAGCTAAGAGGAAATTGTCCAACCGGAGATTAGCTTCTACGGTGACGGGGGAGGCGAGGGCAGATGAGGATTTTCCCACACCCCCCAAGAAGCAGCGGATGCGGGCTCACGACTCTGCCGATACGGGATCTACGGTTGTTAGCAAGTTTATTGAGGGCAGCATGAGGGATCGTGCAAGTGCAGTTCCTCCTAAAGATATCGTTGGGCTGCTCTCTAGCTCTTCTCCGAACAGGCATGGGGACGAAATCGCATACGAACCGGCGCAGAGACAGAGCACCGAGAGCACTGGCAATGCTACTATGAGTTCTGCAAATACGAGTCTACTTGGTTCGATAGGTACTGCAGCAGGTGCTCTGAATCCGTTCAAATTCGCTCATCGTATCAAGGACATATGGGAAAAGCAGAAAGCTGAATATATTGCTCATGAGCGAAAGAAGAGAATGTTGGCGGATCGGAGAAAGAAGAGCGAGAAGGCCTATGCAGAGATGAAGCGACTCGGTGCAGCCCAGGGATTGACTGGGAATGCTGCTGCTGTTGCTGGCGCAAATCAGATCAAGTTTAGGTACGACGATTATGTAATGGCCGGAATGGATGGCAACCATGAGGATATCGGAATGGCTCTAAGCACGGACTCAGGCGATGAGGTCTCTGCTGGAGATGATGCAGCTGATGCTAGCCGAGAGAAGGGAATATCAGGAATGGCTAATTTCATTGGGAGTGGAATGGCTATTTCCGTTGAGCGGCGCGATAGCGGCAGTGAGCAGAGTGAACCTGGAGTTCAAGGAGATCTTTCCATGAGATCATCACTGTCAGACTATTCCCGCGTATCGTCGGCTTTTCCTAAAGCCTCCGATCGCCGAAGTACTAGCACCAATAGACAGAATGCCCGACACTCCCGGACGTCCTCGAGAATGCTCTCTCCTCCTCTTGTAGAGGGTGCTACCAACAAGTTGAACGGAGTGGGGACATTAGTCAAGAAGAAGAGCAAAGTCTTCGTCAACTCTATCATCGGAAAAGAAGATAAGAAGGATGGCGATACAGCAAAGGGAGAGCGTGGCCCAACAAAGCGGGAACTAAAAAAGCAAGAACGACTAAGGAACAAGGTCAGTAACCTGGAAGAGCAACTTGAAAAAGCTAAACAAGAACTCGAAAACGCCACTCGGGGAACCAACATCCCACCAGTCCCGCAAATCCCGACACGCATCGCAAACTCTACTGTTAGGGTCGTCGCCGCCACAGACCCTGAGACGCCCCAGCAAAAAATACCCCGACGAAGCAACGACTCGCCAGTAGGCCGGTCCGATATTGCCGAAGGCGAGGAAACGGAAGTGGACGATAACGAGGAGGATGAGGGATTCTCAATGGTCCCCCCGTCACCCGTCATGAACACCAGTTTCGGCGGGAGCTTCAATGCTACCGCCATGGCCGGGATGACGATTATCGAGAGTCTCGGCGAAGCTAATCTCACTTCTACCCCGAGGAATGCGCGTCGGCCATATTCACTTGGGTCAGGATTGCGTGCGCTGCCGAAGAGGGCTTCTACACCCGTATTAGGGAACTTGGATGGTGGGCGGAATAATGCTGCTTCGGTGGCGCCGACCGCGAGTCGTAGAGTGGGTGGCACTAAGGGCGCCCGCCATTCTCCGCCACCCCCGGTTCCTCATGCTGGGAGTGTACCTCCTGTGCCGAGGCTTTCGAGGCGGGCTAGTGGGTTATAAGTAGTAAGTGCTGTGGCTGTGGCTGTGCTTTGCTTCTTATTTTTTGCCTTTCAGTGATATGTCTTGTTTGTGAATGATCTAATCGTTTCATATATCTATGCATCCAGAGTAATCGATGAGCTTCTCCCCCTTCCTCTTGTTACCTGTTACCTGTTACCTGTTACCTGTTACCTGTTTTCTGTTTTCTGTTTTCTGTTTTCCCCTTGCCTGCGTGCTTTCGGCGGGCTCGACTTTCCAACTTTCCTACGTTTGTATAACGTAATGGGCGGCCACTCTTAATTTCCAGTTTCAATTTCCATACAATTTCCGTTTCTATTTCGTATTTTTTTCAACCTTTTTACTTATAGTATTTCTTGCTTTCATTCCTTCTCGAGGGAATAACTCAACGTGTATTCGGAGTTACTCCCTCTCTCCCCTCCCCCTTTTCTTAGTTATTATCCCTTATTTTTATTTTTCTGTATCATGATAACTCGATCACTACCTTATGACTACGATCCAGGTTTTTTTCTTTTTTTTCTTTTTTCTTTATTCATGGGTTCTCACTCGTCCTTGCTTTTGCTTTCTATGTTTGCGCGGGTGCTGTGGAGAGGATGGAGGTAGGGAAGGTGCTTGACACGCCGTGATTTGTAAGGCTTGTCACTATAAACCGCGCTTCTGACTAGACAGTTTCTTACTTTTTGGCTCGTAAGAAGCTGTTTTGCAGGAACCATGGTTTGTAGTGGTGGTTGGGCTTGTAAATTAGGGCGCGCCGAGTGGGTCCTGTGTATGTACGATAGGTACGGTATGTCCATGGGGTTTGTTGATGGATCTATGTGGTGGGGTAATGGGGTTCAAGTTGGTGGAGGTGCTGTTATTGCCTCGATATTCTGTATTGCGTACTATATTATCATAGCTGGCTTGAGTGGCCGTTGCGTAATTTAGACAAGGAGAGCCTCACGGAGTCGTGATAGGGCAGGGCGAGGTAGGTGTGCAGAATTCTTTGCTCGGATATATATTGAAACTGTGATATCTGGACGGATCGATCGATCTCCTGGGGAGGCCTCCACACCTCGTGTTAGCTCTACTCTTCATCCTGTTCTACACGAACCAAACGGTACCGTTCTCGCAAAAAACAACAAAAAACCTTGATTGTCCAGCTCTGGGCTACTAATAGATGTCATACAACTACTACTGCTATATCCAAACATAAGCCCACATTTTCCCATTTCTCCGAACTCGATAAATGACCTTGCCATGCAGTGGGTGACGTCATAATAGCAATAGCAATAATTCCTAGAACCCATGGCCACTCTCTTATCCTGTACTAATGTGGGATTTAAATTCTGTTCGATCATGTATTATTGTAGACTTTGTAGTGGGAGTATTTAGTTTGAGGGAGGAGGAGGGGGAGAGAGATTGGAAATAACTTTTTTTTGAGGGGGGGAGAGAGAGGGGAATCTAGTATGAAGGGATGGATGGCTCGTGCTTATCCGTTCATATTTCTATTGAGGTAAGTGAAAGGAGAAAGGAGGGGGTGGAGGGATTAGGGGAATTAGGCCATCCTATCTCCTGCTAACTACTACCAGGATTATAGTAATAGTCCCACGAGCCACGGATAATTCCTTGATGCCCGTTAGGAGATTCCGATGAAGCTTGGTCCCCCTTCCCCCCCCCTCCCTAATAGCTATTATCTACATTTAGATCCATCACCATTCATATTATTCATTACTTCCGAGGTTAACGATCCCTCTTTATTGATTTGAATACTCTTTTCAAGTAATAATTTTTCCTGCTATTGTTATTTTAATGCCATGTTCTGAATCCTTAACAAGGAGGAAGAGTAACAGTGTGAAGGGGGGGTTTTATATATATCTTTTCGGAGGTGCTTTTATTTTTTTATTTTTTATTCTTTTCGGCCCCGCCTTGAGCTACAGTGGTACAGTATAGTACACCACGAAACGTGGTGGATGGGTTGATCTGGCTTTGTCCGGTGGTGGTTTTATCTTGAGGGGGGGGGATTTGAAAAATACCTTTTATTTCTATCCCACTCGTTTTTTTTTATTTTTACAAACTCAAGAGTGTCGTTTGGGGGTCTGACTGATTAGCAGTTAGTATTTTCTGTATTGGACAGGGGTGGATACCCACTTTGGTTTTGATATCTGGGGCCTTGTCTTGTACACTATGGTACTGTGTGTGTGCATGTGTGTGTGTATGTGCAGGACATATAATAAATTCCACTACATTGGGTCTGTGAGGTCTAAATGCTGGCTTAGTTCCCTGCACATTTTTTTTTCCTCTTCTTCCTTTTTGCCCTCTTGAAAGAAATGCATATGTGGATAGTTGTAGGTTAATGAGTTGTTGTGTAGTGTCGCGACTGGTGTTCCGTTAATGGTGTGTTTATGGGGAGTTTTTTTTTCTAGTGAGTGAGTGCATGGTGTTGGTGCTTGTTCCGGCACTTTGCTGTGACGTTATTGTGGAAGGGTATGTGAAGCCGAATGTGCTGTCGTGTGGTATTGTGGTATTACTCGCAATTGAATGGCGTTTGTGATCAGGACTGCTATTGCATACGGCCGAGTTCCAGCCTTTTTGCTTAGATTTTAGTGTCATGCAATAGCGGCCGTGTTCACAAACGTTATTCAATTGCGAGTATAGGCCTAAATATCCGTGGTTTAAAAATGCTGATGCAAGATCATCCGGTAGCTGTGTCTCATTGTGGTTTGTAGCCTAGTGAAGTGCCAGTGAGCATATGTTCTCCTTCCCCACTATTTGCTTGACAACTAGGCATCACTTGTGCCTAGATACAGTTTCCGATTTACAGTTTTCGCCGCAAAGTGGGTCAGGAGCGATCTGCTTCTCTATCGGGCTTCCGAAAGAGGGTTGTTATCGCGATCTTTGTTAAAACACTGCTGCGTACGACTGCCTAATAAGATCCGGGTTTCAACATAGTTGGAAGGGGACACTTAATGTCGTAAAAGTAACAGTGAGGGGAATTAAGCCCTTGTCGGCCACTCTTTTGCCCTGGGGTGAGCTACGGGTGAGGGTGTTTTCCATTAGACTACACCACCCTTCTGCCTTCATTCCGCGTGTGCTTACCTTTTAAAGTAATAGTGCTTCAGAGCTCTGCCTTGTGTTGTGGGAACATACTGCAAGTTGAGAGGTTTTTTTCCTTCTTTCCCTGCTGTGATCTCTGGTTGTTACGACATTTGGACTTAGTGAACACATCTTCCGTAAAACAAACCCAAGAGGTGAGTGCTTTTACGACTTATCTTTTCGAACATCGGTTTCCAATATGATGTGGGATGACATTGTAGGTTTCACCTATCTCGGTGTCTGCTCAGTGACCCTCCAACTCCCGACAAAGACCTTATGATATTCCATAGCCAGGAACTGGGCGATATGTAATTGACGTGTCTGTAGATCTGACTTACGATGTGTCGGTGAGAGGGATTGTGCCATGGCCCTAGGGGTTGCCCAATTTATAGTGAAAACGTGCTGGTGCTCTTTAACTGGTTGAGCTGCGAACTTTGAAGTTCCCAACTGAGCTGATTCATAGATCGCTCGATGAGCATGATTTCTAACTTGACTGAAATTTGTTTTGTTTGCGTTTCTGGTTTGATGAATGGATTATTCATTGACTAGGTGATTGGGAGCCGGGAAAGAGCCTTGATTGTATGATATCACCAGTGGTGTATGGAGGTGGGTAATAGGCTCCCGTAGGTCGTTTTTATCCTTAGAGGCCATTTCCTGATAGCGTAGGATGATGTTTGCATATCATTTTCTATATGGCTTATGCTGGTATCTAGCCAGGGGGCCTGCTTTTGCATGGGGAGGTTGTGCTTTTCTAGGAGTACAATTGTTCTGTTATCCTGTGTTCCGCCTCAAGGGTCACTGGCTGCCGCACTTTATCTCGGTACCTTATGCTCTCAGCCTCCAATGCCCCCGTTTTGCACCAAAATCCATGACAAATGGAGGAAAACGGACTCAAATGCAATATAGTCTAACCTAAATACTGAGTTAGTTCCTCAAGGGGAATGTCACTCCCGGAGCCAGGAGGAGGTCGGATGTCGCAGATAGGATACTAGGCCGGACGAGAGAACCAAAGAAAAGTCATATAAAGCTGTAACAAATGCTGTGAAGGACCGAGGGCAGCTCTGGTTGTGAATTGTTAAAGTGCGGAGTTGCTCCTCGCCCAGTAAATTTGCTAGACCTTTAACCGAGTGCTAAGTGATGAAGCTCCGATAAAGCGCACTTATAATTCTTTTTTTATTGGATCTTATAAGACTTATTTAAGGCGATGGGTTGTATCTATAACGGAATCTAGCTAGAGCAGCTTTCCATGACTGGCCGTCCGGCGGTTTCTCGCGGATAAAGACGAGAACGATTATTAATACGTGGAGGTGGGTTTTTGGGTAGCCCTGCTTGGGTTTGAGATTCGGATATTTGTGGGGTTAGGACAATTGGGATGTGATCCAGCCACTGATTTTGACCGGCTACCGGGCCTAGAGCGCGCACAGTCTAGGCACCGAAAACGGGTGGCTCTTCGAGGTTTGCCGCTGCAACCGGGCTTTTGCCTTGTATCAGTGTTGGACCCTGAGGCATTGAAACCTAGCCCTTAGAAGTTATTCTAGTCTTCGGGAATTTTTCATTTGGTGAATGCTATGATACCACTCAAGGGAGCTCACTTAAAATAGGACACACAAGGTTTCCTGTATGATACAAGTATCCAGTATCAAGCACCAGTACATTTGAGTCCGGGTTCTGTATGGGTGCTTAGATCTGCACAGATAATTTTCCATACAAACTTTTAATCCCTGTGTTCGGGCACTTCATGCCTGCCACAGTACCTGTAGACTCAGAAAGTGCACTCTGGGGGAGAGAGGCTCTGCTGCTGGGAAGGGTCAGGGGTTTGGACGCCTCCCGAGTGGTGTTTCACTCATGCACCCCGCTGTTCACACTCTGCGCATGTGAATGTAAGAAAGAAGGTGAGGTGAGCATGGGATCAAACATTCGGTCCACAAGAGTGGGAGTTAGCTATAACAGGTCGTGCCAATGGTTTTCTGCTTGATGCAGTTAAGATGAGGCGTCGCCGCCACCCGTCTATCCCACACCTCCAGAGCTTTTGATTTTCCCTCTCATGTTGACAACCTCATTATCATCTCCCCCTTTGGTAAATTGTTTCATCCCCAAACTGAGAAAAGCCTGAGTACTAGAGGAGGGCTTGTGTTCATCCCCTGACATGTCGTAAGTATTCTAGAAATCGCAGAGGAAACCTCGAGTCTCATCTAAAGAGCTCTAAATTTAGGGAATTCACAAACCCAAAGGAACAATGCATCGCTATTCGCTTACATCCGTATTGTCGTCACCGCCGTCCAGTCAAAATCCCTATTCTAGCTCGGGAGTTCACCTGGCGCTGCCGGCACTTATGGTGGTCAGGCCTTGACGTATCATGTGACGTCAATCAAGCTCTGCAAGCCTGGTGAGCGGTGCAACCAAAGGTGATAGGGCTCATTGAGAACAAGCTTTTCAGTTTGGGTTGGATGCGTCATTCGCTAGATCGATAACTCGGTGTTTTGTGTCACGTGGGGGGTTTACATTCCTGGTTAGCGGCCCCCAGCATATGCCCAGGACTTTACCCCGGTGGATCTCTTGTGTCTGTGCTCGTCAATAGAGTGTTTCTTTGCTTTTTATAGGTTATCGAGTGAGCTCCTGTGATCAGGTTCTCGGTGTCATGCGAAGGAGAGGTTGGCCAAGGGATCGGCTGCAGGGATTTTTCCCCGGAGCTTGGAAAGTTCCTCAATCGTTTCGTAAATCTAATGCACTTGGTTCTCAGAGGCACGATAAAGCAAAGATTCTGCAAGCTATGCAAACGTGTGCTAAGTGAATCTCCAGGAGGATCGGTTGGCACGTATTGTTTGTTGGTGGACTGCACCACCTCCTGGAAACATAGCGATTTATGCTTTCTGCTATAACGATGCTCGAGTATACGAGTATCGTACAGATTGCATAGATGAACTCCTTAGAGCTAGTAACCGGGAGTTTATCATGTAATCTTGCGGCTTATCCAACCTGGTTCTAGATAGGGCTCCCTCACTTAAATTGCCCATGCTCCATATGCCACATTTACTGTAAAAATCACATGACAACTGACCGAACATTTTTCGGCAGGACTTTGCTTCTTCGTGTATTCATCGAACCCCATGACGGCTCCAACACAATCTCATCGCTGTCTAAGGTAATGCACAGCGGTGTGATATTGGTACTCAGTGGTGCTATTAACACCCTAGAATACCAATACTAACAGTCTCCCTTTTGCTATGACCGCTTTAGAAAATTTCGTGCACTTAATACTTATCAAGGTCTTCGCGCCATGACGGGGGCAGCTTTAGAAGCCCACAATACCATCTGTAGTTGTCCATTGGGTACTCGCATGGCCTTACCGATTTAGAAAAACGCTCCGTTGGTGGTATTGGATACCGTAGGAGAGGCGTCAAATGCTGTCTCTTTTCCCGCACCCCGTCTATCTCAGACTCAGACTGTTCCACTCAGAATTTCTGTTTCGAGCTAGGGCCTCAACGCTGGTATTTATACGGATACCAATGTGTCAAGTTGGCATCGGAAGTATAAATTCCCGGGGGGATATCAATCTGATATACGGCACAACTGCCGGTCGGCCAGCTGTGGTGGCCATGCCCTGAAAGAGATATCAAACAGCTTCGGGAAGAAATTGGGAGAAGTTCCACCAAATCTGGGGGACGGCTATCGGAAAAGGCTTCCAACTGCCCGGGAGAGGGTCTCTAAAGCTGAGGTACGGCGGAGGGTTATCCAACCAACATTATGACAAAAGCCCTGGTAATCCATTTCATTGGACTCAGGGTGAATTCATGGTCCCGAGAAAGATTTTTTCTTTTTTTTTCTTCTTAGCGATTATGGGTGATCGGTGGGGCGCTCTGATACACTCGAGACCGGCAGTCGCCGGGTGGGGAAAGCTGTAAGTGTAAAAAGGTCGACTCAGGACATCCTTCGAAACGCCCCCTTATGGGTATAATTACTTGCTACGGGGGTTTAGCGGAGAGGGGAGGGGAGAAGCAAAGCCATGCAAGTGCTGTATCGGGAGGTTTTGTCGAATATTTTCGAAAATGAAAAAGTATGGGCTTTTATATAAACACGTATTCAGGCACAGGGACCAATCATCTTGCGGGAATTTGGGCGGAGAGGTATATTTCACTCAGGGTCAGGTGATTTCTTCACCGACAGTGGCACCCACCGGACACGTCGATGCATGTTTGGTGATCCTGCACATGGGGGAGAAGGGTACTCGCCTGGGCGCATGGCTGCATACGGAAAGGCTCCTGAGTCGATACGAGTGAGTAATAATGATCGAGTGAGGCGGTAAGTATGGGTTTTAGTGGTGGAAAAAAACCCGGCGAGGGAATATCCTCACCGACAAAGTGTGGCGTTTACAAAAGACTGCTAAGCGAGGCTTGGCCATAGGGGGAATCGGCAACAAAGAAAGAAATGGGGGGAAAAAGGAAAAAGCGAAGGAAGGAAAAAAGATTATTGGGCGCTTAGGGAGCACTGAAGTAACTCTGGTACAATAGATCAGTGTAACCCAATCGAATGCGGTTACTCGCTTTGTATTTCGATAACTATCAGCTACAAGCACAGAAGGAGAGATTACGTGGAGCGGTTTCAGGTTAAGTTGGTACATTATATCTAGATTCGATGAGTTAACTGGTGAGTATCGTTGTTTCCCTCGCGAGAATAATCCTGACCTGGCTGACGATTGTGACAATGGAGACGGTGGTGATGGTGGTGATGATGATGATGACGATGATGGTGATGGTGGTGGTACGAATCGTAGGGTGTCGGAGTGGAATGGGGGCGAAATATACGCATACTTTATCTGCTCTTCCCATCTCATTTTTCACACCATTGACTCTGATTCAATTGGTAGTGTATGGAGAATCTGACTCCAATTACAGATATCACAGGCCAAGACAGAAGCCTAACTGCTTGCACTGTACCACTCCACCCCCTACTTGCGGCTGTCCAGTCCCCCCGCCCTCTTTACCTGGTGCAAGTACCATGGCACGGACTTGCCCATTCGTCGCTGTAAGAAAGCACGGACGTCTAGCACCTCCAGAAGAAATCCTAGCAAACACCAGCAAACAACACCTAGCACCAGCAAGTTGGGCATAGGAGGTGTTTTTTTCTTCTTCGTTAGAGAGCTTTAGCGTCCACTCCATTTTTCCTATGCACCTGGCAGCAAGCCTAGGCCCGGTGAGGCATAGTTAAGGCTGAGACTGCATCGTTACTAAACTACTGCCGTATATAATAAACCTTACACATCCTACTTACCCTACAGTTCTTGAAAGCGGTCGGACCTGCTTCTTGTCTAGTTTTTCTCTTTGAATATCCAAGAGCAAAAATCGGGTTCTTGAGAATACCGCACCCAACATGAGGCTCCCGGTTGAGATCGTAGACCAGATAATGGCAAATCTTATTGAGAAAAAGGACCTAGCTGCTGCGGCTCTGGTTAGCCGGGCTTGTAATAGGTCTGCGACGCCGCTCTTATATCGCGATATCGAGATTGAAGACTCTCTCGACTACAACGATACGCGAACAATAGCAACACGTGGGGTCCAGAAACGCGCGAGCTTACCGCAAATGACTAGTCTGGTTTCTACGCTTAATAGGTAAATATGAATTCGCTGATATGCCTTTATCAAGCGATATTGCTCGCATGCTAATTCTGTGTGGTAGCAATCCATTTATCTGCTCTTTTGTGTGTTCAATCGGACATCAATTCTATATTGCAGACCCCCATGTCGACTCTCTCCAACGGCAGCTCTGGGAGATGGCTCTCATAGCCATGAGACTTCAGTTACAGGAGATAATCGACCGCAACGGCTTTTCTAGGGTTACCCAATTGCATCTATTCAATCCGGATGTCGAGTTTGCTGAGATCTTATTGAAAGGTCTTCTTCCACAGATAGAGGTCCTCCATATAGCCTCGTCGTTTGTCCGGTATCTCCCATTCGATGGAAGGCTACCTTCAAATATCAAAGAGCTACAGGTGCAATTCCTCTCGGAGTTGTTTCGACTCCCAGGGCCAGCCCTTTTTGGGGAGGTTTGGCAGACGACGAGAGCAGAATATAATTCTGCCGACGAGATTATGTACTCTCATTTCAATAGCTTCCTTTCCAGTTCTCCATCCCTTCAAATTCTTCGAATAAGCGGCACCAAAGAACTCCACGCTATTCTTGCCGACGTTATTCTTCCATCTTTGGATACATTGGAAATCGGGCCGGTCTTCAACCGGGTGATAGATTTGACAGTTGCGAGCCTATCATCCTTTATAGATCGAAATCCTAGCATATCTCGTCTAGCGCTTCGTAACCTTCCTGCTGAGACGGACACCGTACTCTCCATATCTTCCGAATCTCGTTCTGGCATTCGCCAGTTGATCTCATGTGTTGATGAGATCCCAACTGATTATTATTCCTTTCTGGCCCAGTTCGAAGGGTTGGATACCTTCAAACTGCAGCGTGATATTGTGGTCGGTGGGATCTTGCAAGATGAGCTCCTTGAGTTAGTGAAGCACCTCCAGCGTGACGGGCCGGGTATTAAGAACCTTGCCCTTCCCATGCCCTCGCATATCAGCGGGTGGACCCTTACAGATAGCAAGCTGGAAATGGCGAGAATTGCATTAGAGCGTTTTGGCCAGGCATTCAAGGAATACTTGCCCAATGTGGAAGTCTTTGGCATCAGCCAGATTGGGAGATACAGTGATCTCAGAGCTGTATTTCACCCCACTCATCTAAAAGATTTTCGCTTCAAGGATGCTGACACCGAACTCAAGGTAGATTGGGCTCGCTCCTTCGCTGGCCATCCCCGCCTGAAGCGACTTGCGATTAAAACGCCACTCCTGCCAAATTTTAGGGAGTCAGATGCAGTCCGCGAGGATGCAGTTGATGACTTAGCGAAGGCCTTTTCTGATTTACCGGCGCTAGAGAAGCTGGTGTTCTACGAGAGTGTCGATAAACAAGCTATCGAGGTGGAGATTATTAGAGCAGAGACCACTTCCGGCAGGGAAAAACTTGTGGACAGTGCGGAGGTGGATGCAGAGTTTTTCGATTCCTTTTTCCAGACCGGGTGGGAGAAATCATAGATCATATTATATCACTCGTGCTGGCTGTGTTATGAGTCTTTTCGGGGGATACAGTGCCGGACACCAAAACCGACCCTTCTTCACTTCTTTTCTTCGCTTAGTAATACGTACAAAAAAAGTAGCCCCTCGGCGCAAATTTGTATGTGTGTTCGCTCTCTTCAAAATGCCCTTGCCATTCTCAACCCATACTCTATCAAGAAACGAGGGTCCAAGGAACTAAAGAGGAACCAATTTAAAGTAGTTCCCTCCGGGGGTTTTCTCTAAATACTCTGCTGCTGTTGAGGCCCGTTCGTTGTTGGTTTGGTCGCGGTGGCGGTGAGGGTCGATTTCAGGTGCCCGGGCTTTGTCAGATGCTGGTGTTGTGCACTTGTGAGCGTGTGTTCTTATTACATATGTGGCTTGGTTTTGTGTTACGTTCACGTCTAGACATCTACAAAGAATGGTTTTCAGTTTCGGCGATTCGTTACTTTGTGGTTAGTTATTGAATCTATAGAGATGTTCTGTTCTATGGCTTATGAGGTTTTGACGAGAGTTATAGCTTTAGACGATTGGGATTAAAAATACAAACATTCGATTCCCTCACCAATCTTATTATGAATTACTTAGGTGCTTGAGATGTGAAAATTAGATGGCCGTAGTTAATTGATACTTAGTAGTCCATTATTTCAATGTGCATTAATATGCTTACTCAGGAGCCAGCTGCAAGATTCCTGTGTGTGTAGATGCACTTAAATATGCTGCATATCTGAAAAGTTACTCTTCATGTTAAGTTAGTGGGCACGAGGTGTCCGCACTTTGCGCGGACGAAGCGTACCGAAATCCGTACCGGCACTCGTTATCAGCGACGTGGGCGATCTGTAGGCTGTAAAATCGTGCAAAGTACGATCACAGCCCCCACTCCTGAACGGAGATCTAGTGCCAACCATTTCCTTCGCCTTATGATGCCTCCGCCAGCCGTTCCGATATCTGCAAGGGAGGAGGATCACCAATGATCGATGTACTCGTACAAGGATATGGGGGAATGTTAAGTGGGCCAATAACGGGACAACCCCCGAGTCACCCCAGCGTTTAGTACGCAGCAGATACCGTTACCTCTGAAAGCCTTGACAATCTGGTCTGAGTTGAGAAGGGAGATCCCATCGTGTTTTAGGCAAGTGCAGTGATTTATTGATATTACAGAAAGGAAGGATACTAATGTTTAAGTAGAGCCTCGCCCATAAAGACGCTTCTAGGCCCTAAAACTAACGGGCTACCGAGAAAATCAACAAACACTCCATAGACCTTTACTAGATTAGGTTGAGGCATGATATGCGCCTAAGACAGAAGGGATATTTTCTCAACTTCGCAGAGATTGTCAAGGCTCCTGGAAATCGTAATAGATGGCTGGCACCCTTTTTTATCTAACACCTTAGCGTTTGTTTTTTACTAGGGCCTAGTCGGAGTTGAGTGACTTGATTCTACCGGCCTCGACCTTCCGCCGAGAATATCGTTAGATCATGCTGGTACCTGGAATTGAGCACTTGGACTCGGGATGGGCTTGCTGAGGCTTGCGATATGCGTACTCGAGTGCTCGAGTACAATTCCAACCCTTACAGATTAGGTTCCTGATCCATGTTGCTGGCATAAAAAAAATAAAGTCCACACCTCCCCTTTTGGCTCAAGATCCGATTGGTCCGTCCTAAGCAATGTGCCTCCCACAGGGCAAACGTCGAATGATGCATCGCGAGAACTGATACGAGAAGCAAGGCCATTCTGCAAGGATGATCCCTTGAGCTCCGAAGCTGCTAGTCTCGCCTGCGAGGGAGATTTAGTGCGAAAAACTCCCGGGGCCCCCAGGGGGTCCCCTCGAGGCTGGAGAGACATAACCCGCTTCAAATTAAGCGGGGGTAGGGTATCAAGTCCGGGGAATACTATCCGAAAGACGAGGAAGCGATACTAATCGACCCTTAGTGCTGGCTGCTCTCTACGACCAGTCGTTAAGGCTCACTGTCTTACTACAGTAATATAAGGCAGCAAAACAATCCCCTGGCAGGGAATCAAAGCGTACTCGAGTACATCGTGTTAGCTGTTACCAGTCAGCTGATCCAGCAACATCTGCCGTGTCATACGTGAAGCACTCCACTCTCATGCGCACTCAATATATGCATCTACTAACTTTCCGATGGATGTTGTGCCGTTGAGCGCCAAAGACCCCCCCATTGGTAGATCGTATGGATCAGTGTAGCCCTCCCTGGCAAAGCTGGCGATTTACATCAAGCCGTCTGCAGATGCTAAAACTCCAGTCTTAGCTTCTAGGATCAGACCTCAAGCAGGCATCCGTACATGGTGGCTCCTTGCAGCACACTATTGATGATCAAACATGGATAGACACTGGGTTTTCTAAGAAATAATAATGTGTTCTCTCAGATACTGGTAGGTTTTCTGGCGGCTTAGAAGGTGAAAACCTCTCCTCCGTGCAAATTGGATGCAAAATCCATAGCCTCGGGGCAGGTAATAACCTTTGGCCTTTTCATTTCTTCGTAAGCAATTCCGATACTTACCCAGGGTATTTCGGGGTTCGAAGCCTCGCCTCATGGCGAAAGTAGCCTAAGGAGCATTATATAGTGGACAGTAGTGTAAAGTACACGCTACATCCAAGTCTCCAGTGAGGCCAGAAATGTGACTGGCAAAATATCACGGAACGGGCTCGCCTTAAGATATATCGATCATTTCTGGTGATGTCATTTGTCTCTGAGTCCGTTGAACTCCGATCTGGTCCGCCGGTAATGCTCCTTTGCTAGTGGACGCGGAGCACCAGTGGTACCTACGCTTGATTCCCCGAAAGCCGTTAAGAAGTTGAACCAAAGACATCCTCATTAACTAGATGGACCAGATCCCACCTAGGGCTCGGAGGGCGGGCTATGATTAAACATGCGCAACACCGGTACGGCATCGTAGCTCGAAGCTTTACCGCCTGAGCAGCGAACACCGAATTCTACCCCAGGGACTATTAGGTCGCGAACCCCGGAACTTAATTTGAAGGACAATTTTTCTACCATACAACCCGGACACCCCGCCGAAATAACTTATCATCCCGAATAGATTCAACGGTCACCCCAGGAGCGAAAACATTAATTTTCAAACAGGGCTATTCAAGAATAGCGAACCACTTTTGCTGACAGAGTAAATAGCCAGAGTCAGGAGGGGATGATCTTTAGGATCGTCGGTGATCTGCATTGGTGTATTCGAATTGGGTATGTGGTATGAGGCAGCAGGAACGATAGGATCCAGCGAGGCTAACGATCGCACTCTCGACAAATTAACGGGAGAAATGCTAGCTTCTCTGCGGAGTGCTGGCAATACTCTTGCTGGGCGGGGAGGCCCATACCCACGGGTAAGCCGGTCAGATGTAGCAGCAACGCCTGCATCATCTTTATCAAATAGACTAATAGGATAAATTGTCAATCGTACAGACAGCCATTGGGGTCTTTGAACGCAACTCACCAACAAGTGGCAACAGCCATGAAGATAACTAGGTGCTTCGGCGCATAGTTGAATCATAGACCAAGTGGTGACATGGCCTAGTAGCCTATTTGGGCGCTTGGAACAGTTGATATTGGTGGTTGTCTAATTCAGAAGGAGTAAAGCTACCCGATTATATAGCACGAGTATCGTACGGCACATGGAGCCCTATCGGTCTGCGTTTAGCAGGACGAATTAACGCCATCTACTTTCCTCCTATAATACAGCCTAAAAGCAACATAGCACCTCCAATCGCGGAACAGGAGAATATGCACCCCTAGCAAATATACAGTTCGCTGCTGATTGGTCGGACCTCAGTAATCCTGGCCTACGAGCCACTCAATGGGGACTGTACGAGTATACCAGTATTTTGACGGGGTGTATGTTTTCCTGTTCCGCGACCGTATATCTCCCCCGAATAGCCGTTTCTGCCGCCACCTAGTTGCACTATACCGGTAGTCGACCGGAGGCTTTCGACCGGAGGCTTCGGGGGAGTTCACTTTTTGCTAAAAAGTAGGTGTGTACTGTACCTTGCATGAGTAGTCCAAAGACTTGAGCGTACAGCACGGTACTCTAGAGGCTCTTTCACACCAGGATTTTAGAGTTCCGCCTGAAGGGATGGAAACAAGGCTGAAAAAAACAAGGCGGAATTGTTCGCCTTGCCGGCACTCGAGGACTGGTTCATACCTATTACGTCTTGGCGTGTGAAGAGCCGTCGCAAACTACGGTAGGGTATTGTTGCCCTTGCGCTTTTCTTTTTCTTTTCTTGCCCTTCTCTGTGCTACGATTATCTTAAAATTTTAATTTTATTAATTACCCACACCTCGTCCACCTTTTTCTAGACCGCTGAAATTTAAGAAGCAGGAAGGAAGACAGGAAAGAATCGAACCTCAGATCATTCACCACTATGGATTACACTACCCCTTCGCCTATACCGCACCGAGAGGAGGATTTAATGACATATCCCATGTCTGCTGAGGGTATTGAATGGGAGGTTCTTCAGGATTGCATCACTTCATTCCTAGGCCCTGAGGCATTCGCCAGTCTGGAGCGGACTCAGGTACTTTTCAACTCTGCCATGGCTATTTCTTCTCCTTCCTCTGCGCATCCTGGGCTTACCTCAATTAAGGACGGTGAGGACATATACTGGGTGACTGCCACAAGGCCATTCCTACCCGCAAGTTTCCCCTGTTCATTCATTCATCCCATTCTATCAAAACCAATACCATACAAGTGAGCTAACATTCAACGAAAACAGAGCCAAATCAACGACCTGAAAGCCTTTTCCGCCGAATTCCTTGAAGACCGAGAAGCAGCAGCGTCAAAACACCGACGACCAAGTCGCCATCCGAAAAATCGGGGCGGGAGGAAACAGAAGCAAGCTACCAGCCCAATTGTATTGCGCAGCCCCCATACATGTTTCGCACTCCACGGCGCCATCGTTGGAAAAACTAACGCAATTCATTGTCAGCACGTACAACTAGTTCTCCCGTCACTACATCAAAATGCATATTTGATGCTTCCTCCTCCTTCCTCTTCTTCTCCTTCCTCTTCTGCTTCTTTGAATGTAATAATCCCCCCAACCCCGAGTAAACCTGAAAGAATGGAAAGGGGAAGAGATTAGTATTAACAAAGTAACTTTTAGCACTGCCGAAACTGTGAAAATCGCCCACCTCATCACCATCATCATCCTCACTCCTCAGCAGCATCAAGTCGCACGGGAACCCTCGCCTGATTCACCCGCTACATTTCTTTCCCTTTCCTCCGTCGCCCCTCCCGTTCCGCGGAAAAAGGAAGCCTGTACAAGTCCTCATGTCCAATTTCCGTTGCCTCCTATTATATTTGTTTCGTTGGCTTGTTTTGTGTAGCGCAGCGATCCGTTTGGCTTTTCTTTTTTTCTTTTTCTTTCTTTTCCCTTTTTTTCTTCGTTCTGTTGGGAAAGAAGCAATTCCTCACTACCGTATTTGCATACTTTTTTTTGCCTCATCTTAGACAGTTTCTGCCATCTTAGCGCTGCCCTAAGTTTTTTACCTGATTCGATTTGGTTGGATTTATTGGTCTTTCATATTACGGTATCATCATACATTAAATTATTTCCTCCTTCCTTCCTCGTATGTAAAAGAAGAAGAGGCAAGTGGTAATTACAATTATATTCTATTCTATCCTATCCCGCGACATCCATGCACGGAATCGCAATGCGACGCTGCACTCTCGCACGCAAGAAGTGTGACTGCCAGGGGGAGACGTTCTCGCACAAGCCAAGGATCATTTTGCGGGTCAACCCCAATCAACCGTTCATCAACTTCCTAGCTGCAGGTTCTTTTGCCATAAAATCTTATAAACTGCACTACCTCCATCAGCCCTGTAATCTCCTAATCCAGGAGACAACAACTCCTGAGAAGAGTCAGCGCCCCCCTCCCTTCCTCCTTGACACAGTCTCAGATCAGCCTCTAGGAACATGTCGGATCTCATCAAACTCGTGTTCGCAACTCCATTAACTTTGTCCAACCAAAACCCACAATACAGTACTTGTATCCCGCACAGGAGGTCGGCGGGGCTGATTTTTTTTCCCTTCCGCCGACAAATCTGATATATAGTGCAATTTTCACGACATTTTACGGTACCCATGCCCCGAAAAATCCATACCTATATATATATATATAATTTTAGTCACGGTACCTTACCGGTATCTTTAAAAAAAAAAAAAGGGGAATAAACTATTATCACTTATAGTGCTATAGCAGGTGTTGCTTTAACTCCGAACCCCCACTATGGTAACCATCCTGCTGCAAACACCGCATGAACATGGTACGATCGAGTTTCAGCACTTCCTTCCTGCCTTCCTTCCTTTCTTTTTTTTCTTTTCATTCCCATATCCCCGGGCACAGGCTGCTCCGGTAGGCGTGCTGCGCAAGAACAAGTGATTGCTTGAGCCTCATTATAACAACAGGATGGTCTCGAACTTGCTGTCCAGCGCATTACAAACTGAGACATTTCTCGAGTGATAACCTGCAGCTTATGTAATGTGATCGAATATAAAATGTTATCATTGGCTTAACTTTTTCTTTTCTTTTTTTCTTCCGTTTTCTTTCTTTTTTTTTCGTAGTTAATGGGATGGGGCTATGATGGGTTTTCCGCTCCGCGGGTAATGCGCTGGGTTGTAGCGGCGGATACCGGTATTATAGCTGGATAGTACCGTAGTCTATCAGGCAGGTAAGTTCTCTTCTTCTTCTTGCGCGCCTTGCGGGGCGGCGTTTTGGTGGGGGAGGGAGGGGAG